>JBBMKE010432891.1:0-10274 GCA_037834125.1 Lippia alba
CATATAATTCACATATGGGAGCCAAGAAAGTGAAAGGAACGTAAGGAAAGAGGTTTTGGCAAGGTTTAGCAAAAGCCGACAGTTTTTGGAAATGCACAAGCTGTAGGAAAATAGGTATAACTTGAGTTTGAGAAGTTAGAATTAAGTTTTGTTTGGGGGATATGAAACTATACATATAGGGCTTTCCAAGGATAGGTGGGACGAATCGTGGTTCAAAGCGAAGAGAAAATGGCGTAAGCGCAAAGTTGGACGAATGCAGTTTGTCGGTGAAGTGTCCACACAAAACGGAAATGGGTATAACTCACAATATAGAAATGATTTTGAGATAAAATCAGTTGAAGTATGTTCTAGACTCAATGAAATTTCAGTGGTTAAAATTTCAGTTAATTCCAAGCACGTTTGGGTGGGTCGCGGTTGCTACAAAAATGCATTGTAAACCAGTCGCGGAAGCGACCTAAAAATAATCAACTTTAGACTTTGGGCTCGCGGCCGCGAACAAAAATGTCACGAAACGGTCGCGGGCGCGACCTCCTGCTCGAGCAACAGCAATGGTGATGGGAAAACAGGGCTTGGTTTGCTGCTGCCTTTTATCTAACTTTGTAGATCAATTTAAGAATGAAAAGTGTAATGGCTGATAGAGAGTTAATTATGGAGCATGTGGGCCCAAGAATCACCTTATTTGGAGTTAAAATGAGGGAGTTATGGCATTTTAATGTAGAGTGGTCATTAAAATCGGGATTAAGGGTTTGTGGGAGTTCCGGACAAATTTCAAGGGTCCAAACGACTTTAGAAAAATTTGAGGCTAGTACCATTGAGTCCAAATTGTCGATTCGAGCTCAATAGAGGTGACGAAACTCGATTTCGAGGTTCCGAGCTCAAGATATGCATGCCGGAACGAAAGGTGCGTTAAGTGCTCGTTAACCCCCTTTTCGTCACTACTTAAAATGAGATGTGTATGTATGGCACATAAACTCCAATATCAAATCAAGAACTCATGCATACGTTGAAAATACGCAAATCTCACATATACTCAATTTTTAAGAAATTCCAAGTGCAAAGAATCGGCACGCGATCAAATTGTTCATACGCACGTTATTCATTCATTCACTTATTTCAAATATTTCACATATTCACTTAAGTCATATGTAATACTAATAAATATTTCAAGTAATAGCAAATTAAATCACGTAATTACATAATTAAATGAATTTAAATTGTGCAATTAAGACCACACACATCAAACCTATGTCGCCGGGCGTTACAGATACGTTGTACATGCTCAATAATCTTGAATCTTGTCAATTGTGTTCCAATCTCGATCGTGTCAGCCGTTTGATTGAATAATAAAATTTACAATGGTAACTCCGATGTGTGATGCAAGTACCACCTTTGTTAGAACATCCCTCTCTATTATGGTTCCATTTTTCACTTAATCTGAAGTTATTCTTTACAGTTTCTTCTTACGAATAAAGTTCGGTATCAGTTTAATCGAATAACAATAAGCTAAACTATTTGAAAATTTGGTTGTAGTTGATAAATCTGCTAAGCAGATTACAAGGATGCAGACAAAATACAGGCCACCAAGGTTGTAATCTAAGAATGATCTCCAATTTCCCAAAAAGGATGGAAAATTACTAACCAGCTAGAAAATTAAAATACTAGAACAATACTTAAATACTAAAACAACACATTCAAAAGGGCTTGTTAAGGAATGGTGGCATAATCAACCATGGTTCATAAATAAGTTGCACACATGGAATCTAGAAATGCAGGGCACGTTTGGCGCATCCTCCATCAGAGTTGCTTGTGCTCGCCATATCAGACCGGTTCAGTTCGGGGAAGATGGTTATCACCTCTCTCGCCGGAATCAATTCAATACCTTGGCCTTTTGTCGAGCTCATGTAGTCTGTCGGGGAGGTCCTCGATGTTCATTCCACGCTTCTTCAACTCATGATAGTGCTTTGCTTCCCAAGCCTATTTCTCACCATCCACTTCAAAATGCGAGTTCAAATTAATGTTTATTAGCTAAGAAGGTTAGGTTTGTGCTATATAACTGATCACACCAACAATATTACACAATTATATTTAAGGCCTATGTAAACTCTTATATATGTCGGCTACGACTTCGTAGATGGTGGGTAGACAAGTTCCATTCGAACGTATTAGTTCAAAAGCTCTTGGAGGTTTTGCTGGTAACGCTGTTTTATAACTTAGCAGTCGTGCCTCGTCGCCACCAAATATAGCACACAGTTTCGGCCACATTTGTTCCATACCCACTTTGTGGTATGGTTCCGCCAAGTCATAAGTCTGTTTAAAGCAGAAAACCAGAATATGATAATATACCATAAGTTTCTAATATTGTAAAGTTTCCGATTAAAAATTACATCGCAAAGTTCATCCATGTCCACTTTGTACAATTGCACTATAAGTCGATTCATCGTATGTAACAGCCTCGTGCTAGATGATGCCTTTCCAAGTGTGGTAATGGAGATTCGCTTGTTAGACATACTTTGATTTCATAGATAGAACCGGATTATGAAATGCGCAGCGGAATAAATCATACTAACCTCCGGCCATTGCTAATTTCATAATTACTTGGAGTTACCGTATTACGCCGGAACGCCTTGAGAATCCCCAAACCCGACGTCCCACTAGGAGTGATCTTCTAAGCACTCAAAACCTTATAATGATGGAGTAGAGAAAAAGACTTGAGATTTTGTGCTTAAGGTCTCCTCCATAACCACTATTTATACATAGTCTTCCCATCAAAGACTAGGTAAGTTTGACTTAATTAAGGGGACAAATTTCATAATTCTTGGGCAATCAATAAGGGCATGAATCATGGGATTGATCAAAGGACCAATTTGGTCCAAGAATCATGTGATTGATTTACTCAATCAATTAATTGATTCTTACATTCTCCCACTTGGTCTAAATGATCCATATATGCTTGACTAGAAATACAATGCATGAATCATGATCATACTTTCTCTTTATACTGTGAGTAGTATCTCCCATGTATCACGATGCATTATGTTTCTAAACCATTTCCAAATTTCTTTATGAATAAACCCTATGTTCATTCTGGGTCCTTACTTTAAAGATATTTCTAAAACAACCAATAAATATGTACACAAAACTTAAATGCGAGAAATATCAACTTAATAGAGTTTCATTTATTACATAGTGGAACCAAATCCCATTGTGACTACATGATCCTTAAATTTCTGTGGTGGCATGTCCTTAGTTAAAGGATCTGCTAACATGAGTTGCGTGTTGATGTGCTTAACGACCACTTTTCATCTTTAACACGCTCTTGTATGGCTAAATACTTGATGTCGATATGCTTGCTTCGACTTTCACTTTTATTGTTTTTAGCCATAAGAACATATGTGAATCGTCACAGTATATCCTTATTGGCTTAGATATCGAATCCATAATTCTAAGGTCACCAATAAAACTCTTCAACCATACTCCATGTGAGGTAGCCTCAAAATAAGAGACGAGCGCAGCCTCCATAGTAGACGTGACGGTTAAACTTTGCTTGGCGCTTCTCCACGAGATAGCTCCACCGGCTAATATGAAAATGTATCCTAATGTTGATTTATGAGAATCAACACAGCTGGCGTAATCAAAATCGGAGTAACTAACCACTCTAAGTTATCTGATCGTCTGTACATAAGCATGTAGTCTTTTGTTCCTTGAAGATATCTCAACACTTTCTTTGCAGCTCTCCAATGGTCAAGGCCTGGATTGGACTGATACCTTCCCAACATTCCAAAGACAAAACTATGTCAGTTCTGGTGCAAACCTGAGCATATATTAAGCTTCAAACAACGGAAGCATATGGAATGTCCTTCATTTGCTCCATCTCAAGGTTTTTCTTCGGGCATTGGCTCAAACTGAACCTATCAACCTTCACAAGTGGAGCAACACTAGGTGAACAGTCTTTCATCCGAAATCTCTCCAAAATTTTATTAATATAAGCTTCTTGAGATAGACCTAAAATACCTTGATGTCTATCTCGATGAATCTTGATGCCAATGACATAAGATGCATCACCCATATCCTTCATATCAAAATTTTGGAAAGAAATATTTCATGCCATGTAGCATATCTCTATCATTAGTTGCAAGTAGAATATCATCTACATATAGAATGAGAAAACAAATTTTGCTCCCACTAACCTTTTGGTATATACATTGATCCAAAATGTTCTCAATGAATCCAAATGAAGAGATACCGGATTCTCATCCGTACAGGTAAGGATTATGTGACACTAATTGCGTATTTAAATTTATATTTATTTGCATATTTCCTTATTTATTCTATATTATTTTAACTCTTTTGTGAATTTGTACGTATTTTTTTGAATTTGAATTTGAATATTTGAACTTGAATGCGCATGATCGACGTGTTTGCTTGCCGAAACCGTATGAGTTTGATTCTGAATTCTGTGAAATTTGAGTATGTGTTATTATTATGTGTTATGAACATGTGTGTGTGCTCGGAATGTGAATTGGAAGTCGTTTGGAACCCGAAACCATCCCGGAATCCAAACCAAGCCTAAATGAACCCTACCCCTTAAAATGACTATAAAACCCTCAAATCTCACCCAAATTACATGAGGTTTGGACCCACACTCTCCTCACTTATACCCCTATCAGATATAACAAATCCCTTTTTAATTCAAACTCCCAAAACCCTTCAAAGAAGCTGAGCCAACCGAGACCCCAAGAGAAAGAAGGAAAATTTCACTATTCATCATCTCTCCCAAGTTACCACTACCTCCATCTCTTGTTTTCTTGCATATGTGAGTATGGAGTTATTCATGGCATCTCTTTCTCTTTGTTTTCAGCTAATATGTGCATGATATGCTTGAGGTTTGCATGAGTTTTGAATATATGAACATATGTGAGGGTTTGAGGCCATAATTGGTGATCATGCATATGCCTTGTATTCCTTTGAGTTTTATGTGTGGAAATTGATCACTTGAACTTCATTTATGATTGTAGGGAATCTTATTGCATGGTAGTTGAAGAATTAATGAGTTTCCATTAATGGACCTTGTATGAAATTGGGTGAATGATCATGTATGCCATCTCTTGCTTTGGTTCTTGTTTGAGCTTGATTCTTTACATGTATTGAAGTGGTTTTGACGATATTTTGGGTATTGATTCATGATTTAAGGTATTGTATAAGTGTGGGATTGGTTTTGGTTTGTTAACCCCTATTTTGGCCAAAGATTTTCACACCAGGGGAGTTCCCACGCCCGTGGGATTTTTTTTCAGAAAAATCCACGCCCGTGGATTTTGGGCGACAAAGCTACTGCATCATTTTCTTCCAAAGTCCCACAGCCATGGGAAATTCAAGAGGAAAAATCCATGGCCGTGGATTCCTGTTTGTGCTCACAGACTTGTTTTTTCGTGCTTTCTTTCTCGTTTGTTCGGTTTTTCCCACCCCTAACTTGATTCCAATGTATTATATACATGTTTATGAGTATGTATTGCATTAATTTGAGTTCTTGTGGCTTGGATTACTATGAGTTATGTTTCTTGTACGTGTTATGTGGTTCATATATGGATTTGAACTTCAAGGGACGTGAATGTGCATGATTTGACCTTGAATGAATGAGACTGATTGAAATGATACGTAATTGCATTTCCATGACCTTATTTGATCTCATATGCATCTCATGTCATATGCGTGATGTTGCCGCACGTCATATGTAGTCCTTATGAGTTCACTTCACTTTCTTTGCACAGATACCGGTCTTGACGGAGGCGAGGGCGATCTTTGAGCTCCTTGTTGTTCTCATTTTTCTTGTGTAAGGTGGGTTTTTCTTCTAATAGTTAATACAACCCAATATATATCCCCTTATGTGCAAGTTTTAAGCCAAAATCTATATATAATATATTGAGTCATTTTTCGTGTAAATGATTTTGAATGTAAAGCCCTTTTTACTTGAATTTCCTACCAAAAGTTTTGGCGAGAGCATGGATGTACACTGGCCCTTGAACTTAGTGTGAGAGGCTATCCGGGAAGGCAAGGGCCGACGGTGATCCTCTCATACTAGTTCCAACCATTTACGGCGAAACGGACTTTGTCAGGAGTTTTGATAAAGAAACGCTAACTGGGCTTTTGGGGATTCATATACCCCACTACCCACAATGATTGGATGGCCGGGTCTTGCAAACTCGTCCGTCGCCTAGAGAAGGAGGAACCGTGCGGGAAGGCCAGTACACGGATTGCCCAAATGGATAATTATGAATTCGCATGAATGTACACAAAAGATCAGTTGCATGATAACGCAGGAATGAATGTTTAATGATTACACATGAGGAGAAGGTTGGACATTGTACATGCCCACTCGCTGGGCCATGAATGACCTAATGATTAATCGAAAATGAGTGTTATAATCCTATTGATACTTTCTTTCTTACCCCCTTGGGAATTTGTTTCAAAAACTTCAAATGGGATTATAACTTGCATGAATGTGTTTAAATTCTGCGATATTATATACTATGCCCTGTTTTATACCCACCAATCACTTTTGGATTGAACCCGATTTTGTTTCAGTCTTTTGTTTGCAGGTTGGTTCGTGCTAGGCGGAAATACAAGTCTAGGAGTCTTGCATTCGAGTCTAGCATGTTATTTTGTATACACACACACTCATATTATCATTTTAGTTATGTATTTATCGAACGCTTTTACTTACCTTGAGGCTGTGAAGGTCATGCTAGTTGTAAATGCAAATTTTGGAGCTTGTAGCTCATTCTACATGTTTAATGTTAATGCTTCTGCTTTTCCTTGCATTGCTCTGATTTATGTTAATGCTTGGTTATTAATTGGTTCAAGGGTTAGCCCGCCTAGCATAGCGAGTGTGTGTGTGAGTCCCTATTCGACGTGATTTGATTCGAGTATGGATTGTCCGTTTCATATGCGGGTCGGGTCTTGGTACGGGGGATGTGGCACCTCGCGTTCGAGTGTTACATATAACATTATGAAACTTCAAATACCATTGACGGCAGGCTTGTTTCAGTCCATATATAGATTTCCTTAACTTGCATATTAAGTGTTCACCTTTACTAGATGAAAATCCTTCAAGTTGTTCCATATACACCTCTTCCTCTAGATCACCATTCAAGAAGGCTGTTTTCACATCCATTTGTTGCAATTCAAGATCAAAATGAGCTACTAGTGCCAATATTATGCGCAAGGAATCCTTTTTAGACACGGGACTAAATGTCTCAGTGTAATCAATTCCTTGTCGCTGTGTGAACCCCTTTGCAACGAGTCTGGCTTTATATCTCTCTATGTTGCCAAATGAGTCCCTTTTAGTTTTGAAGACCCATTTGCATCCAATGGCCTTTAGACCATTAGGCAACTGAACGAGATCCCAGACACCATTACACTTCATGGAATTCATCTCTTCCTTCATGGCATTGTACCATAACTCTGATTTATCGCAGCTCATGGCTCGCGAAAAAGGTTCGGGATCATTCTCAACATTACAGTCAGATTCTTGAAGATATACAACATAGTCACTAGAAATTGCTGATCTCTTTTCCCTAGTAGATTTTCTTAATGTTGGGGCAACAATTTCCTGAGGGATATGTTGCTCAACTTGTTTAATGGTTTGCGAATTATCTTGAACAACTTGATCTACTAGGTCATTCTCAACAGCTTGTGGAACCTCATAGATTTGTTGTTCAACAACCGGTTGCACCTCAAGGTTGTCATGAACAATTATCAATCTCTCACTTGAAGCAGGATGTTGACTTATCACAGGATTACCCTGAATAAGGTCACTCTCACTAATTGAGTCATTTTCAAGAAATTTTGCATTTATTGATTCCACAATCCTTGTGCTATGTGATGGACAATAAAACATGTATCCCTTAGACCTTTCGGCATAACCGATAAAGTAACCACTTATGGTCCAGGGATCCAGTTTCTTTTCTTGTGGATTGTAAACTCTTACTTCACATGAGCATCCCATACTCGTACATGTTGTAAACTCAGTTTTCAACCCTTAAATAACTCAAAAGGTATCTTAGAGACAACCTTAGTTGGAACCTGATTCAATATGTAAGCTGTTGTTTTAAGAGCCTGAACCCATAAGGACTTAGGCAGTTTTGAATTGCTAAGCATACTGCCCACCATATCCATTAAAGTTCGATTTTTTTATTCCGCAACACCATTTTGATCAGGTGATCCCGGCATGGTGTATTGGGCAACTATACCGTTATCCTGAAGAAACTTCGCAAATGGACCTGCTGCTTGTCCATCTTCTGTATATCTTCCATAATATTCACCACCTCGATCTGTTCTCACAATCTTAATTTGCTTACCTCTTTGTTTTTCTACTTCAGCCTTGAATGCTTTAAAGCTTTCCAAAGCTTCATTTTTGTGATGAAGCATGTAGAGATACATATAACATGAGTAATAGTCTATAAAGGTGATGAAATATTTCTGACCATAAGCATCTATGTCTGGGGAACAAATATCAGAATGGATAATTTCTAATATACTAGAACTTCTCTTGGCACCCTTTTTAAACTTGTTAGTTTGCTTTCCCTTTATGCAGTCTATACAAGTATCAAAATCAGTAAAATCTGAAATACTAAGGATTCCGTCTTTTACTAATCTTTTAATTCTCTCAATGGAGATATGTCCCAATCTCCGATGCCATAGAGTAGAGGAATCCTCATTTATAACACATAGTTTAGTACCAACTTGAACATGCAAAGCATTATGAGTGGTATCATTTTGTAATTTAATGTAGCAAAGACCATCAATTAATAAACTATTCCCAACAAGTTTGGACTTATAATATAAATCGAAATTATTGTTCAAAAACCTGAAATTGTATCCTAAAGGAGCAAGTCTTGATACAGAAATTAAATTTCTAGAAAAACTAAGAATGTAAAAGGTCTTTTCCAAAGTTAAAATAAAACCACTCTCTAGTACTAAATCACAGGTCCCTACAGCCTCAACTTTTGATTGCATTTTGTTTCCTGAATAGATGTATTATTCAGCTCCTACTAGGTCCTGCAGGTTTCGTAATCCCTGTAAGGAATTCAAAATATGGATTGTAGAACCCGAATCAATCTACTATGTGTTATAAGCAACATTAACCATATTAGATTCATAACAAACAAGACAAATTGAGTTACCTTTCTTCTCAAGCCAATTTTTGTATTTGACACAATCCTTCTTCATGTGTCCCTTCTTTTTACAAAAGAAACACTTGGATTCTTTCTTGATGTTAGCTTGGGGGTGTAACTTCTCATGCTCCCTTTTCTTGATTTGAGCCGATCCCTTTCCATGAGCCAATAGTGCACTTTCTCTCATTTCAAGTACCAAACGGGCCTCTTCCTGATCATATTGTCTAATTGTCTTTATGTGTGTTATAGGAAATCTTGAATGGCGTATACTGACTTGGGAGAGTGTTTAGTTTATAGTGCACTAGAAAAGATTCGGACATCTCAACCTCAAGTGCCTTGAGTCGTCCCGATATATCACACAACTTATTGATGTGATCACGAACACCTTTCACACCTGTGGGCCTTAGTGATGTGAACTTCATTATGAGAGTACTGACCAATGACTTCTGAGAAATTTTGAATTGCTTTTTCAACAACCATCAGCAATTCCTTAGCATTCTCAATATGCTGGACAGAGCTACGGATATCAGCAGGATTTTAACCTTTTATGAACATGAGTCTTAGGCGGTTAGACCACTCCCATTTTTCATAAAGAGCCTTATCAGCCGTAGTGCTGCTATGCATTACGATATAGGTGTTTAATTCCCCGCACCACGACTGGGCCCGAGTAACGAAATAGAATCCGCACCCGGATCAAATCGTAGTGAACGGGTAACAAAACAAAAACAAACCTAAGCTAGGTGGAACTTAGACCCTGTCAAATAAAATACCAAACACAGCGGAAGATTTAAAATTCATACACATACATTGGCCACGAGCCTGCAGAAATTAAACATACAACGTACAAACAAACTTGGCTCCTCAGGCCTCTTTTATACATAACAAAGCCCGACAAGGGCAATTTAAACAACTAATTCATAAACATAGAAATACAATTTTACATATCAACTCAAACATAGAATAATTCAAATGCAAATGTAAATCCTCTAAAAGACTTGACCGACTCGAGAGCCTAGACACAAACTCTGCCTAGCTCCAACTCCAAGCAAACCTGCACACTAAAAAGATTGGGGAGGGAGAGGGTCAGTCATCCACTTGACTGTG
>JBBMKE010432907.1:0-10273 GCA_037834125.1 Lippia alba
TTGGGGGAAGACTACAGTGACGGGTCTGTGGGTGACTGGACTAAGTCACCACCGGGACTGTCCATTTTTGTTGATCCCAGAGAGTTCTAAGTCGTCGTTGTAACACGTAGTGTTTTGTTCTTTTTTTTTTTAGGCTAGAAAGGGAAGAATCTGATTTTCTCAAATGACAAAGGCCCTTTTATTCCCTTTTGTAAGTGGGGTTAGTTATTTTAGATCTCTGTTCGGGTCTGACTCGATTAAACTAATATCGTTCATATGTTGTTGGAGTATGATCGAACTAGATTTGGGTAGGAATTATCGGATGCATGTTGTTGTAAGAGGAATATGAATATCCCTCGCTTTTTGCTCTTTTGTAAACGGAAGTTGTTGTTGTTCCTTGAATATCATTCTTGATTTTGTCTTTCGATGATGATTCGAAATAGGAATGCATGGCGTTGAAGGGTAGCATGTGTAATTGGAGGCATATGATTGCAGAAACGATGGGCGATTTAATTTGATGAGGAGGATCCACTTCCTTTAAGGAAAGGACAAAAGGGAATTTGCAAGTGTGTGGGGGGTGGGGACCCCCATCCCCCATCAGTTGGATTCAATCTCTAGTGTGTGTCCAAATGTATATTTATGATATAGCATCACTCTTATGTATGTCTTTTTCTTTCTCTCAATCTCACCTTTTTTTCCTTTAATTATATTTATTTTATCTTTTTGGGATAATGAATGCGCGAAAATATGAAATGTCACCCTCAAATCTCAATTGATTTCGTAAGTATTTGCTATTTGGCCTCCCCTTGAGCTCATTTGTTTTTTGGTTTCTATAATTCATACGATGAATCGGGTCAATCAAACTATTTAAATATAAAATTTTCCAAGTATTTGTTATAAGTATTTGATATGCATGCCTGTCAAGATAAATATAGATCAATGCTTGTTCTCCGTTCTGTCAACGGTACAAAATGTGTGTGGCAGATATGAAAACAGTAAAGAGAATTGCTTCTAGTAATTTCTTTGATTAACAGCTCTATGTTTGTAAAATTTTGACAATTTTATTAGAAGACAAACAATAAAGAGAGATTTTCACCACCATCTACTAATTTTTACGAGGATAGAGTGATATTGTGCGAGGCACTTTGCATGGCATGAATATAAATAAATTAGAATTGATGGGAGCTCATTATAGGTACACATAACCTACGAGTACGTATGATAGGTGAGTTCAGGAAAGCAAACTCCTGCTCCTCAATGTCAAGCAACACAACAAAATAATGAGCAACGTGATAATAAGTGGGATAATTGTAACTCAAATCTAATTCGATTAAATAGAAAAGACTGAATAGCTGGCAAAACAAATGAGACCTGTTTGATACTTGAGATTTTAGATAAAGAATAAAACCATTAATTTTGTAATCTAAAGAAACCAATTTGTAATTACATCAGAGCTCAAACATAATGGTATAAAATATCTCCAACACTTTAATCATTATTATATTTATTTTAACCTCTCTTTTGAAAAGGTGATCCATCATATAATATATAGCACAAGTCCGTGGGATGGTGAAAAGTGAGATAATAAAAAATAGTTGAAGTGACAAATTACAATCAGATGTGAATGCCAACTGCCGCTTCTCTCTAGTAAAATGAATAAATACTTTTTAGTGGATTACATTATAGAGCATTGAGCTGCTTTTCACCTCCAAATTACGCTTAATTAACTGATCACAACACCCCTTAATTCTGCAAATCATCTCCATTATTGGCAACATTGAACTATAGATTAACATTAATAATTATTATCCTTCATAACTCGATAACGACATTGGTTTCTCTGTATTCGAATAAGCCCGCAACTTTAAGTTTAAGATTAATGGTTCTTGCGAGATAGGATTAGGCATATTTTGACCGAATCTTGTAATAAAGCATGCCAGACAAAGCCTAATTCGAGTTAACTAGTACTTAATCAAATGTTTATATGTATTTTAATAAGTAGAAAGGTATAATTATGCCGAAACAGAGGTGGACTTTATTGGTTGGTCGGTAAAGGTTAAAATGTATGCATGTTAGGAAGGGTCTTCGGTTGACTCAAGCCTAAAATATAGGTGGTTTAGGTATGAGGAAATTCGGGTACAAAAGTGTAGGAGAGTCAAATGTGGTGGCTTTTGGTGTAAAAGTATTGAGTTGTAACTATAACGACATTGTGAAAACAAAATTATCGTAATAAGTGACATGTGTTGAAGAATGTAATAACTATAATAGTTTGTTAAAATTTGTCGGATTTAAATACATACTTAAGAATGTAACATCTATTATTGACTTTTTAGCCCCAAATAATAATAATGATAATGTCATAAGATTAGTCATTTACAAGAGGAAAAAATGATTTTGTCATAGATCGTTTTGTTGCAGTGTTTTATGATCTAAAGACACGTTAAATAATATATGTTTGATACATTTTATGTTAGACGTTAGTTTAAGAAGGGGGAATTATCAACGGGCTATATATAGAGGACATGGTATTGGAGGACGAATGATGGCGGAGCTGGATGCAACTCTGGCAGCAAATAGGTTAGTAACGAGGTGTGAGTAGCGGCAAGTTATTATAGAGGATGATTGCAAATAAGTCATTGATAAGCTGTATAAGATATTAGAGGGGCTTTATCTTTGATCCACATTGTTAAATAACTTTTTTATGTTAAAGATTGAACAATTGTGTTGCTTACGAATTAGCTAGGAATTCGGCAAATTTCTGAGAAGGGAACTTTGATATCAATGTTGTTACTTCATCAGTCGTACTAACTGAATTGATGAACTAATATAATTCATTTTATTGCTTTAAAAGACAAAAATGATTTGTAAACTTTTGAAATGGACAATTAACACACACCCCGATGCCCAAAAAAAATTGGAACAATTTGGAATTTAAAGTAATTGCAAGAATGAGCATCGATCTAAATGAAAAGATGGTCTTAGAAGTTAACTCGATATCAGGAGTGACTTCAAAATCATCAAGTAGTGATGTCAAAAAAATTTCACTCTAATTAAAATAAATATATTTTTGAAAAAATAAAATACTTTATTTGAATATTTTTTCAATTGTCCTCTACTATTGTTCATAGGGGTAAAAAAATTTATCATCCGAGAAATAGCCGTTTTCACACTTTTCCAGCTAAACTAAAATTTGTTGCAAACCGTCATTCCTACTTTGCGTTCTTCTATAAACCATCATCCTTACTTCACGTTTTTTTTAATATTTGAATGAGTTTTAGTGGTTTTGATAGCTAAATACTAAACACATCGACACACATGACTTCACTAAGGGCAAACTTGTTATTTTAAGTCATTTTTTCTTCATAAAAAACTTAGGATTGTTTACTTACATACATTTTTTTTTCTTGTTTTAATGCGTCGTTTTCGTAAAAAATCTAGAAAGCCGCGATTAAGGGTGAAAGAACTCGAAGAAATGGTGCCCCACTAAGAAGCGGATAAAACTTTTGTTCGGGAGAACCTGAGGCTCCTGCAAGAAAGCTTCAATAGGGAATTCACAAAGACCTAGAATTATTTTGTCTGATGTTTAAACTTTAGTTAAAATATGTTTTTAATCTTCAATGTACTTTCCTAAGTGTTCACACAATGTTAACTTTACCTTTAGGTTTGATTAAGAGTTAATCATTAATGGAATTACTACTTTTTGTCCACATGGTACCCTTTATTGTACACACGCATATCCTTACGGTACAGTGTCTGCAACTCCTATATAGACCCTGCTGCTACGTCTTTTTCCACTCCATCTGTCGTAGTATTCTTCTCCTCTTTTTCTACGGTATTCTTCTCCTCTTCTACATGTTATAATTATTTATGTTAGCGGGCATAGAGTATACCATACATTGCTAGCGGCGCGGTCCATTAATATAGTATATATATAATGCCAAACAAGATGTTCGTATAGCTTCGACAACAATAATAGCTCAAGTAATTAAAAGATGTATTAATTGATCAGTTAATAATAATAATGTTAATAATAATTAAAATATAAAAGAAAAAAGAGGTTTGGGCCGAATCCAGACCCAGCCCAAATAAAATGAGAAAAAATTTACCCATTTTTTGGGCCCATGGGGTATAAAATGGGCCTGGGCCTGAATTAAAAATAGGTATATCTGGGGGTGGGCCTTCCCCACTCATTTACTGTGGGTAGCTTTGGACCCATGAGTAATTTTTAAATATTATCTTTATCATATTGTACATATATTAACTTATTATATCATATCATGTATGATATTTATATCGAATTGTGGTGAATACATGCTAAATTATTATTATTATTATTATTATTATTATTATTAGGTTTCGAATCCGTCAAAATAAAATATAATTTTGATGCAACAATTATGAGTATAGTGCAACGTGTTGAACCACATAAATTGGATGAATCAATTCAATTAATTCACAGGAAGAACGCACGAAGACAAGTCAATAAGAAAAGGGAGGGTTTGAATTTTAATAACTAAATAAACTACTGACTAAAGAAGCAATAAAAATAACTAAACCAGAAAAAAGCAATAAATCACATTGAGAGTTGGGTTTCATAAATCAGATGGAAAATAATAACTAATTAGGAATTATGAGTCAGTTATAACATCGATCAACTATAACATATAGACACACTCGACTCCGCCTCGTTTTCACTTAAATTCTCGAATAGTCTAGAGACACTCGACAACTATTTTTCCTAATCAATTCACAACCTCCAAAGTCACTCGATAGGATTTAATGAACCGACAACATTAAGAACTATGAAAATACTAATTCGAATTAGCCTAGTCACGATACTTGCAAGATTTAAATTCGATTATTGAATCCCTTAACGAATCAGATTCGACTTTACGACTTGCTGTTATTAAGGCTCCACTAATTATCTATCAAGCACTACATAAACTTCGAGCAATCAATATTGACTATATACAATAAATTCACTTAGAAAATTGGGCCCTAATCAACTAAGGAATAACACGACAATAAATCATAATAACACGACACACGAAGAATTAATAAATATGTAAAATTAAATTAAATTATAAGAGCAACTTAGGTCTCACGATGTCTAACTAAATCATAAATTTCATGCTATGTACTAATGGAAAAAGCCATAAAATCAAAAACATAAAATAAACTAAAAATATAATTAATCTAACTAAAACTAAAAATTAAAAGTACTTCAGATGAATGGTTTTGTGGCTCTCGAAAATCTCGTCGAACCAACTGCCTCCAATTCTCCGGATGTGTTGATGATAGGCTTGATAGCCCAAATCTGTTCCCAAAGTTACGTAGAAATAGCATGCGAACTAGGTCACAATCTGTCTCCCAATTTCAAGTCCTAAATAGACTCAATATTCTCGCTGCCCAAGTGGCCAAGTCTAATTCTCCAAGGATTGTCTCAATTATCCAACTCAACTCAAATTAATAAAAAAAGATCGTTTTAATAAAATGCATAGCCCAAAATAAAAGTACAAACCTGTTAATTAATAACCTAATTATTTGACCCTATTAATTCATAATTCTGCAATCACCATGAAAATATAAAATACAATAAACAATTATAGCTAGAGTAGACTTTTGGCAACTAGAGAAATTAAAGGAGTGTGATGGAGAACTACCTTTCACTCACCACATGTTTGTGTCGTCAACTTCTTCATGGATAGATATGTATACTCAATAACTCAAATCAAATATATAGTAACTCATGATAATCACATCAATATAAATGCTTGCCGATCGGTTGCGGATTCAAAGCTGCAGGTTATTAACGATCATGAGTAATCAAACATTCTCCAATTTCTGCCACTAATTTCGATAAATTCAATTAAAGAAGGCCAAGTAAAAAGATTAAATGAAAAAAAAAAGAGAAACTATCGATGAAATTGTAGAAAATTTATAGAGGTTAAATAAGGATACATTTCTTGTAATGGTGAGCATTAATAATGGAGGTTGCATGTTAGTTTAACTTGATCATGAAGTTGTAAGCATTAAATGATCTACCACCTGGCGATCTCCTGTAATTTTTCCCCTTTATTTTAATTTCTCTACCAAACTTGGTGCTAATAATTTGTATGATATATGCTCGTACCCAGGGACTGAGCCAGAATTTCATGGAAGGGGGCGAAAATTTAGAAAATTTAAAATATACGTATTATATTTTAAAAATAAATATTATTTTATTAAAATTAAAATTATTATTTTATTCGATATATATAAATAAAACAAGATTAAATTAAGACTTTAACTTATTATTTTGTCGTTGACGTTTAAAGAATAGGTGTATTGTCATGAAGTGTTGAACTCAAAATTCAAAATTCTTTTTGCTCATAATGCTTATATAAATTAAAAAAATCATTAACACAATTTAACATGATTTAAAATAAATAATAAAATCAAATAACAAAACAACATAAAAAAATGAAACTCACTTATTTTTATCCTATCCTAATAGTCATAGGGATAAAGATAACTATAGTTAATAAATTAATTATAAATGTTATCATAATTTAAAAAAAACTAAAATTACTATTTAAGATATAATTTTTTAACTAAATAATTTAACAAACTAAAATTAACATTATTATCTTTTTCTCATAATAAAAGACAAACTAAAATTACTATTTAGATATAAATTTTTAACTAAATAATCTATTCATAATAAAAAGTAAAATTAACAAAGTTATCTTAATAATAAATAAAGATTACATAATATATAGAACTTATATCAACATAAAGTTACAATATATTATCAAAAAATAAATATTAGTTATCTTATCCTATTTCATAGAGATAGAAATATGACATTTACTCAAAATATAAAACTCTAACAATACTAAACTATCCAAAGTTAAAAACAGATGACACATACTTATCTTTAACCTATTCTCATGGATATAATCTTTCTCAAATATTGAACCAAAAGTGTAGGAGTACTTTAATATTCTGCCCAAAGTAGAAGATCAGTCGTTGCGGTGCGAATGTAAAGCTTGTGGCCAATAATATTGTGCTGAGAGTAGCATGGGTACATATAATCTAATGAGACATATAAAAAAGTTTCCTAAAATCAATACACGTGATATTGCTCAAAGTTTGATTGAACAATGTGAGAAGGGATTTCATGAGTGACTAACGGTAGCCATTAGAAAGCATGACTTGTCTTTCTAATTTATAGAATATAAAGGAATTAAGGATGTGTTTTCTTATTTGGAGGCTCAAGTTTGTCACTTTTAGGAATACGACAATGGCTAATGTTATAAAACTTTATAAATTTGAAAAAACAAACTTTTACAAGAATTGCATTCAATTAAGGGGAAAATATATTTTACTATTGATTTATGGACTTTTATAGCCACCGATGGATATATTTGTTTGACTACTCATTATGTTAAATATGATTGGACATTGCAAAAGAGAATAATAGGTTTTGCATATATGTCCCCACCACATACTGACATTGTATTATGTGACAAAATTTGGAGTTTGTTGGTTGAATTAGGTCTTGTCGACAAAGTTTTGACCATAACATTAGACAATACTTCTACAAATGACCTGTTTATTCAGTTTTTCAAGGAGCAACTTCTGATGAAATGCAAATTGTAGGGTGGTCGGGATTATCTACATGTTCGTTGTTGTGCACATATCTTAAATTTAATCATGCAAGAAGGTTTAAAAGAAATAGATGCTTATGTTGATGAAGTGCGAGAATGTATGAAGTATATCAAGGGTAGTCAAGTGAAATAGGACAAATTTCTTGCTTCTGTTAGCCATTGTGGAGTTGATTCAAGAAAGAGGTTAAGACAAAATGTACCCACTAGATGTTCGTAGTTCTTTTCACTACCATCAAGCATTCAACCATTTAATTTGTAGTTGTTTCATTCAAATTTCAGTCATTGTTCAACAATTTTTGAGTGGGAGAAGGTCACAAAACTTTGCAAGTTTTTAAGTGTGTTTGTGAGGTCACAAACTTGTTTTCTGGGACAAGATATCTCACTGCCAACCTTTACTTCCCTAAAGTTTTTTCAAGTTGAGATGACATGTCAACATCATTTGACATGTGATGATATGTTCATCAGATCAATGGTCGTGTCTATGAATGAGAAATTTTACAAGTATTGGAGTGATTATAGTACATTTTGCCATTGTTTTGGTGTTTGATCTGAGGTTCAAGTTGCAGATTGTACAATTTGCATATATAAGAAACTTTAAGGGCATGATTCAGATGATAAGGTAAAGAAGGTGAAATAAAAATTATTTTCTTTGTTTGATGAGTATATGCTTAATGCTACTAAGCCATCCTTTAGTGTATGTGCATTTGCTTCTTCAAGCTCTCATGGGGACACAATTGATGGTTTGCCTTCTCATACTCCTAGTAGTAGACTTGATGTTTTCAAAGTAAGTGAAAATTATATTTTGTTCATTAATTTTTTGCATTTTTTGTTTGATTTATTTAATATGGTTTTAAACGCATGTATTTTCTTTTTTATAGGAATTTGAATCAATTACAAGTAATGAATCTTTCCGTCAAAATAATGAATTGGAGCATTTTTAGGTGAACCGAAGATCGATAAAACTGCAAAGATTGATATTCTTGCTTTGGAAAACATATCAACATAGTTATCTTGAACGTGCTCATATGGCAAGGGATGTTTTAAGTGTTACTATTTCTACTGTTGCCTCCGGTCGGCTTTTAGCATCACTGGGAGGATACTTTATCAATATCGTAGTGCAATAAAGCCTGATGTTGTTGAGATATTGATAAGTTGTAAGGATTGGTTATTCGAGGAACAAGGTATGAGATTTATGCTTTTAATTTATTATTTATTTTGTTAAAATATGTTCTCTAATATATTTTTTTTGTTGTAGTTTCTAATCATAGCTTTGTGTTTGAATCAAAATGATGATCAATCTAGTAGAATTACCATGTATTGATGATTGAAAGGCAAGCGATTTTTTTATGATTCTTATATTTAATATTTGAATATCATAATTAGAATCTAATTCTAATTAACTTGCCCATTATTTTTAGGTAGGAAGATGAAGAGTTTGTTGGAAGAAGATGCCGATGATTTCGAATTATGCAGTTATCTAGAATTTAAAATATTTTGAGCTTAATAGTTGTGTAACTTAAATTTGTTTAAGTGTTTGAAGTATTTTGAACTTGTGCTCGAGTGTTTTAAGCAATGTTTTAAAAACAGGACTGGACCGACCTGTTCGACCGGTTACTAGTGGCTTGTCCATTCTAGATGATCCCTTAAAATCAGCTGGCATCGGAACCAATCCAAACCAAGTAAATTCAGGTTAGGGTGGACCTTTTGAAGTTCATTTCGGGTTCGAATTGAGGTTGGGTTAGGGTTTTTTTTTTGATACCCTACCTCAACCGTACCCGAACCCACCGTTTACCCAAATTGACTGTAACGCCCGTTGCGTGACGCCACATCTCCAGCACCAAGACCCAGACCCGATCATGAAATAAAAGTCCATGTCCGAATCCGAATCAAGGCGAACGGGGACACAACTCACTCGCTAGGCTAGGCGGGAGCTAGAACCTCGAAACCAAATAAGTAAATAATAAATGCAAGCGAATGCAGAAGCAAATCATATAAATTCATCATGAACAATGAGTCACGGGCTCTACAAAAATTAATTCAAATAACAATGGCCTTCACAGCCTCAACAACTCATTAACAATTCATAATCTCCACGGGCGTTCATAAACATAATTACGACAATGAGAAACATGAGTGTGTGTAAAGTAAAACTAGACTTTAACACTTGACAAAAGACTTGACTTCTCACCTAGCGCTCTCCAAAAGAAAACCTGCACAACACAACTGAAACAAATTCGGATTCAGTCTATAGGAGACTGGTGGGTATAAAATGGGGGCATAAATATATGTAAGACAAAAATTAAATCACATTCATGCAAGCTATAATCCCAAAAGAGATTTTCAAGAGATTTCCCAAGTGGGCAAGATAACAAGTCATCTAATGGGATTATAACAACCAATTCGATTCAAGTTCAATCATAAGGTCATAAGTGAGACCGACGTAAGGCTTAGTTCTCCTTCCTTCACCTCGTGTATCCATAATTCATAATTCATAATCATAAGTGGTCATACATTAATCTTTTGTGCACAATCATAGTTCATAATTCATAAATCTCCTTCTCCGGGTGGTGGAAGAGTTTGCAAGGCTCAACCACCCAATCATGATGGCTAGAGGGGTCCATGAAACCCCAAAAGCCCGGTTC
>JBBMKE010432917.1:0-10273 GCA_037834125.1 Lippia alba
TAGTATTTCTTGGGTGAAGGACCTATCCTTTACTTGGGAAGTGCTGCGGTGCGGGGGTTGTAGTACTAGGGGAGGTGATACAATACATGAGCCCAAGTCTAGGCGAACGGAGACCACACACTCACTAGGCTAGGCGGAGCTAAACAAAACTAGAGCGCGCAACACATAAATCAAATAGCGGAAGCAAAGGATCACAAAACATAATATTCACATCTCAACATATACAAGGATTACAAGGCCAAAATGAGATTAAGATTCATAACATTAGCAATTCCTAAATACAAATTCAAAATAACATATGCAATGCACCTAGCAAGACCTAAACCCAAAAGACAATTGTCTTTGGTTTACCCTTCCTTGGGACACGACCCCTCGTGCTATTTTCGACATTTCACAACTTGCACTTGGGTTATAATATTTACACACAACACCTATCGAATAATTGTCGTGCCCGATACTCCTCACATGAAAATTTTTAAAAAGAGGTCACATTATTATATTTATTTCGTATTGTATCCTATCATAATATTCATATACATATATCATAAATTTAAAATCATAGTCTTTGTTGCATGATATTCCAATACAACTCAACTCATTTGACGAAACCATTCAGGTCGTTTCACTTGCTAAAGGGAAAAAAAAATTTCTCATCCAAACTTTGTGTTGCAATTTACCACCCAAATAAATTTTCATTGTAGGCTGTCATCAAATCATTACATTTGTAACAAACTCCCATTTAAAGGAGGTTTTGGTGTGACGTTTATATTTTATAAATATGCCACGTGTCAAAAAAAAATTCCCAAAACCACCCAAAAAAATGGTTCAGATGACGGTTTGTTACAAATACAAAAATTGGATAGCGGTTTACAATGAAAGTTTATTTAAATGGTGAATTACAAAAAATGCGCAAAATTCAGATGACAAAAGATCTTTTTCCCCCTTGCTAAGTGCCAAAATGAAAAAATGAAAACGCCTGGACGTGTGATTGTTGTGGAAATTTTTGTCACTATTGACGTGATATTTTGATATATATATATATATATTTTTTTTTAAAATATTATTTTATTGTGTCTTATGTATTCAATATTCGTGTTAAATATTATATCTGACACTTTGTATAAAACATTCAAAAAAGATTAATATTTTCGTTATTTATATATATCATGTCATATTTGTATCATTATATCTGCTGACATCATAATTATAACATGTACGTATTAAAGGCTAAAATATCTTATCTTTCAACATACGAGAAATTCATAGCATGATTTAGTCCACAATTGTCAATTACTAAATGAACTATCCAAAGTTATCAATTCTTACTCGCTTACCCAATTATTACTTTCCAAGTTCTCTTGGTCATTAGAAAATTCAAACGTATTATTTGTTTTAACTTAGGGTGAATTTCGTGCACCTTCCTAAGGGTTGGTCTAATCAGAAAATAAGAGTTTCGAATGCAAAGGTAGATTTTTTATAATTTAGGATGCAAATTCCTAAAATCGCAATAGTATAGAATGTTCAAAATATTTATCTTTGTATTTAAGTATATAATTTTAAGAATTATTTAAAGCAGTTTGCATAAAATTTTGTGCGTCCTTCATACATGTTTAGCGATTTAAATAACAAATTATTGAGTCGCACTCCCCCTACACACACCCTAAAGGAAAATCGAATTCATTAACCACTTAAACCAATCTCTTTTAGTAAATATTGCGTCGCACTTATTTTTATGATGCTCTTATATATATAAGGAAAATGTAAAAAATAATTTTTGTATATAATTCAAATATGTTAAATTTAATTAATGGATATCCTTTTGAATAATAATTTTTAGATTTGAGATTACATGTAGTAGGTTTGGAGATTTTTCCTGGCCGCAGGCTTCGAACCCTCACTAATTACTGCGCAAAGTGTATGTCAATTTGTAGAGGGGTAACTATGATGTCCCTGTTCCAACTTTTTTTTTTTTCTAGATAGAGGTATCGTTTTTATTAGTCAATTAGTATCACAATCTGATGACATCAATTTTTTAGTTTCTTTAATTTGAAACATCTGATGACTTCAATGCCGAAATTTAAGCAAGGATATCAATAGTCTCTCCTTAAAATAAATTAGATATTTTTGGTCAAAATATGACCAACACAATTACTTGTTCCGTGAATACAGCTATACAAGATAGGCTAACATTAGGAATAAGCAACAATACATCTCGAATATCACTACAAATAGTTTCAATCGAAGAGAGACTCTCTATAAATCATGAAGTTCGATATCTTGACAATTTCCCTCCGGTTCCAACAACACACCATCCCATCAGGACGAAGCAAAAATTTAATATTATGGGGACGAAAATTTAAAATATCAAATCGGAGATGGGCGCTGCAACTAGACATGCACAACATCCTCACCCACCAAACCACAATATGGACATGCAAAATCATCATTCAACATTCTCGTGTAAATTTTATACACAAGCAAAAGTATTTTTGCAAATTCGCCTCACACATCAATTGATTTTGGGGGTAACGTTCAATTTCAAATAAAACCCCAAAAATCATAGCTCACGAGTCACGAGGAAGAAAAGAAAGGTGCTTTAGAGACTCATACGTAGTTAAAAGTTTTCATATGCTGCAAGCCTGCACCCAAAAGAGGGCTAATCGATCTCTATCTTCCTAAACAAATGGGCTACAAATTGACGAATTACACTAGCAAATTTCTTGGGCACTCATGCAAGTCCACAAACAACGAATAAATAAATAATGTGTTGAAATCTGTTTGTATTTTTATTCTTTTGTAAATAGTCAATAGTCGTGTTTGACTTGTCTTTGTTGGTAGCGTTTTTACCACGCGTCATTTTATGACCGTTGCTACGTCTCTTGTATTTATTGGCTCTTTGCCATTGTAAGTGTACATACTTTCATTATCGCAATAATATTTTCAGCTTTACAGAAACCCTAGTTTTCTCTTGTTGCTTCCGCCTCCATACTTCAATTCACTTTCTTCATGGTATCAAGAGCAGTTATCATGTAGATCCTGTCTTCTTGCTCACGCTTATCTGGTTTTTGTTTGTGTTCTTCTTAGTGCTTGAGTCGCTGTTTTTGTTTTCGTGCAAATTTGAGATTTCTCGTTTCAGATTTGCGATTGAATTTGTTCTTCGGATTTGAGATCTTCTTATCTCGGATCCGTTCCTTACTTACCGATTGCTTCTTCATCGGTTTACGGATTTTCGTTAGATCTGCGATTCTCTATTCAGGTCTATTGGCTTACTTACTCTATATTGTTGCTCATATATTGTTCTGAGTCCTATATAGATCCTGTGTTCCATCATGACTTCTGATGATAAGAACAAATCTGCTCTCGTCTCTGGATCATCATCTCAAGATGAGTCGCTTGCTATTTCTAACAGTGAGTCTTCACTGTTATCCGTGGTTACCATAACCATGAATGGGAAGAATTACTTGATCTGGCGCAGGACAATGAAAATCGCCCTTGAATCCAAAATGAAATTTGGATTTGTGGACAGTTCCATTGATCTGCCACCCGCTGATGATTCCACCTTCAAGACCTGGAAGAGAGCAAATAGTACCGTGAAAGCCTGGATTCTGAACTCCTTGGCTCCAGAGATCCACTAGAGCTTCCTCTATGTCGGTACAGCCAAAGAACTCTGGGATGACCTTGAGCAGAGGTATGGCCAGTGTAATGGCCCCTTACTTTACCAATTGAAGCGTGATATTAGTTCCATTGCACAAGGTAACCTTTCATTGGCTGCTTACTTTAATAGTTTGAAAATGCTTTGGGATGAACTTGCCAACCTTAATGATCCTCTTGTCTGTGTGTCTGGGAAAGCCTGTACTATTCTTCACTATATTACTGAGTCCCAATCTTCTGATATGCTCATTCAATTCCTTATGGGATTGAATGATTCTTACAATGTTGTACGAAACCAGATCCTTGTTATGGACCCCCTCCCCATTGTTAATAAGGCATATTCTATTATCTCTAGAGTTGAGTCACAACATGATGTCCATGTCGCTTTTAGTGATGTATCCAACAATTCAGTCATGTTTACTAGGAATGTCAACTCAAATAGAGGGACTGGGATGGGTATAGGTGCCAACAAAAGGAAAGAAAAGGCAGATAGGCATTGTGACATTTGTAATAGTAATTCACATAACACCGACACTTGTTTTAAGATCACAGGGGAGCGTGATTGGTATAAGGCATATAAGGACAACAAATCCAGTGGAGTAGGCACCTCTAAAAGGACCTTTAGAAATATGGAAAATGTTTTAGCTGAAACTCCACTGGAAATGCACTCTGAGCCTTCTCAATCTAGCTCCCAGACTTCTATTGCAAATATTTCTGAGTTAATCAGGCAGGAACTCATGAAATTCTTCAAGGAAACTAGAGGTGGTAACTCAGAGCAGCTGCATCTTGCATCTGAGTTTTCAGGTAACATTTGGAATTTTATACTTACTTGTTCCAATCAGCTTACTCCTAATCAATGGATCATAGATTCAGGAGCAACTAGCCATATTTGTTCTAAGCTTGATAATTTTGCTAGCTATACTACTCCTGATAATCCTATACCTATTTACTTGCCTAATGGGAAATTTTATCAAGTACAGTTTATTGGAACAGTTAGACTTACTCCTGATATCATCCTGAAAAATGTATTATTTGTACCTTCCTTTAAATTCAACTTGATATCAGTTAGTAAGCTGACAGAATCCACTGACAGTGAGTTTATTTTTTCAAATAATTCTTGGGCCTTGCAGGTCCAGAAAACTAAAGTGATTCTGGCTTCTGGACAGACTCATAACTACCTCTACATTCTTGATACTAATAATCTCAATTTGAACTCTGTTTCCTTTAGTAAAGACAAGATACATTGCACTTCTTGGTATTGTAAATCCCCTGTTAAAGGGGGTTCAAATAAAAGCCTTGTAATTTCTAACAGGGACCATAGTTGTTTTTCTGTTAAGTCACAGAACTTTCAGATTTGGCATCAGAGGCTTGAACATGCCTCTGCTAGTACTCTTAAGCATTTACACTTTTCTGAATGTACTGATTTTGATGAAAACCTCTGTGATATTTGTCAAAGGGCTAAACAGCACAGGTTACCTTTTCCAGTAAGTAGAATTTCTTCTAAGGCACCCTTTGATCTCATTCATTTGGATCTTTGGGGACCTTATAAGACTAAGACTATCTCTGGGTGTCATTATTTCCTTACAGTTGTTGATGACTATTCCAGATGTGTGTTGACTTATTTAATGCCCTATAAGGATCACACCTTCACTATTCTTAAAGGTTTTCTGGCCTATATTAAAACTCATTATGGGAAAAATGTTAAGATAGTTAGAAGTGGTAATGGAACTGAATTTGTAAATCAAAATTGTGGTAATTTGTTTCAAGAATTAGGTATTGTTCATCAAACTTCTTGTGTGTATACTCCACAGCAAAATGGAGTTGTAGAAATTAGACATAAGTACTTGTTGCAATTGGCTAGGGCTTTAATGTTCCAGTCTAATGTTCTTATGCAGTTCTGGGGAGATGCTATTCTTGCAGCTACTTACATTATTAATAGGCTGCCTAGCAGGGTTTTGAATTGGGAAACCCCTTTTTACAGGCTCATGCATACTAAACCTTCTTATGATTGTGTTAAAGTTTTTGGTTGCCTTTGTTATGCAGTGGATAATACACCTAACAAGGAAAAATTTTCGCCTAGAGCTTCCAGGTGTGTCATGTTGGGATATTTCAGTGGTAAGAAGGGCTATAAACTTTATAATTTGGATACTAAAACTGTCTTGATTTCTAGAGATGTAATGTTTTTTGAAAATATTTTTCCTTTCAAGAAACATGACAGTTTTAGTGATAATATACCTCAAATATATACAAATGATTTTCTAATTTCTTCTGATTCCACTCATGTGGAAAATGATAATGATATTTTTTCACACAATAATGTTGGTGAAAATGAAATTTTAGCTGAACCTCCTTCTGTTGAGCGTGTTTCTACAAATGATGCTACTGCTATTCTAGACAAGCCTAGGGTGAGTGATAGAGTTAGAACTGCTCCTGCTTGGATGCAGGATTATGTATGCAATATCAATTATTGTGTTGATTGTTCTAATTCCAATGTTATTGTTAATCATGAGATTCCTTATGCTTCTAGTTATTTAGCTTTTATGGCTAAAGTTGGTCCTGTACCTGAACCAATTAGTTATAATCAGGCTATTAAATATTCAGAATGGATTGATGCTATGAATAAAGAGCTTGAGGCTCTGGAATTGAATAATACTTGGGAAATTACTACTTTGCCTCCTGGGAAGAAAGCTATAGGTTCTAAGTGGGTGTATAAGATAAAATTTAACTCTGATGGATCTGTTGAAAGATTCAAAGCTAGACTTGTAGCTAAGGGTTATAATCAGATATTTGGAATAGATTATTATGACTCCTTTTCTCCTGTAGCTAAATTAGTAACTGTTAGAGTTTTCTTAGCTGTTGTTGCTGCTAAGAGTTGGGGCTTGTACCGCTGGACATTAATAATACTTTTTTGCATGGTTTTTTAGATGAGGATGGTTTTTTATTGCCTCCAAAAGGTTATGATAAAGCTAAATCTGGTCAAGTTTGCAAATTAAAAAAATCTTTATATGGGCTGAAACAAGCCTCTAGACAGTGGAATTTGGAGTTTACAAATAAGTTACTTGATTATGGTTTTGTGCAGTCTCAACATGATAACTGTCTGTTTATTTTTTACAAGGATAACTGTTTTCTTATGCTTCTTGTCTATGTTGATGATGTCTTGATCTCATGATCAAGTGATGATGCTATTTTTGCTGTAAAAAGGTATTTACATGCTAAATTTACCATTAAAGATTTAGGTACATCAAAGTATTTTTTGGGACTTGAGATATTTCGTTGTTCTAATGGCATGATGGTTTCTAAAAAGAAATATATAAATGATTTGCTTGATGATGCTGGATTATCTCAAACCCGTGTTGTTGTAACTCCTTTGCCTAGTGGCCATAAATTTCATATTGATCGGATGTACCATTTTCTGATCCTACCCGGTATCGTAGGCTTATAGGGCGATTACTTTATCTTAATATGACTCGTCCTGACCTAAGTTTTTCTGTACATCAATTCAGTCAATTTGTTGCAAAACCTATGCAGGCACATTGGGATGCTGCGATACATATCTTGAGATATCTTGGTGGTACTCGGGATGCTGGAATTTTCTTTTCGGCTAATAACTCTCTTAAGCTCACTGTATTTAGCGATGCAGACTGGGCCACATGTGTTTTGACCCGGAAATCTCTAACTGGTTTTTGCATTTTATTAGGTAATGCATTGATTTCTTGGAAAACGAAGAAAAATCCACTGTGAGTAGGTCCTCCTGTGAAGCAGAGTACCGGAGCTTAGGAGCGACTGTATGTGAATTGCAATGGATGAGTTACATTCTACAATACTTGAAGATTCCTGTTTCTTTACCTATTGATCTATGGTGTGACAACAACGCGGCGATTCATATTTCTGAGAATCCCGTGTTCCACGAGCACACCAAACATCTGGATATTAATTGCCACATTGTTCGTAACCAATTCAAATAAGGGTGGGTTCATTTCACTTAACTTTGTTTCCACTACTGATCAGTTGGCTGACGTCTTCACCAAGTCCTTGGGTGGTCCTCTCTTTAGACGGATTTTGTGCAAGTTGGGTTTCATTTTCAACGAAGCTCCAACTTGAGGTCGGGTGTTGAAATCTATTTGTATTTTTATTCTTTTGTAAATAGTCAATAGTCATATCTGACTTGTCTTTGTTGGTAGCATTTTTACCACGCGTCATTTTATGACCGTTGCTACGTCTCTTGTATTTATTAGCACTTTGCCATTGTAAGTGTACATACTTTCATTATCGCAATAATATTTTCAGCTTTACAGAAACCCTAGTTTTCTCTAGTTGCTTCCGCCTCCATACTTCAATCCACTTTCTTCATAATTGGCTTTTAAAATAGTCGAAAATATCATTGCATTCCCTCGCATGAGAGAGTTTTGTGCTTTCGTATGAGAGCCGCCATTCACCATAACCCTACACTTCCGATCATAGAGAGGACTGGAGTTGATCTTGTGCCGCTATTCTCCACGCCGTCAATTGCCTGGGCCGTTCTCCATTCCTGTCTCTTTTCTTAAGTGTGGTTATTCTAGCTTCTTTTCTTTTCATTAACCCTAATTCCTTTCTGCGTTTCCGTGTTTAGGTTTTCTCGCCGAGCCGTTTCTCCGCGGGGAAGAAGGGAAGCTTCCTCACTAACCATGGCGTCCGATGATCCAACAAACCATTCTGATACTCTATCGGATAAGGAGATTTCTAGGTTTTCTTCATCTTTATCGCTTTCGGCTAAGGAATCTGATAGTCTTGAGTAGCCTACCTCAGTAAGGAATGGTCCAAGAGATGATTACTCACTGTCTCTGGTAGGACGCGTCTGCTCCCGTCGTTCCATCAAATTCGAAACTTTCGGGATAACGATGACTAGGGCAATGAATCCAGTGAAAGGGCTTGATATAACCCGGATTTCTGAGGATAGGTATCTCTTCAATTTCAACCACAAACTCGATCTTAAGCGGGCTCTTGATACTTCTCCATGGATGTTTGAGAAGTACCCTTTGATCCTACGCCAACTGGCCGATGACGAAAATCCCAAAACGGTGAATCTGGACTATTGTGATTTTACTGTTACCATGCATGGCCTTTCTGCCAACTACCAGAATGCAGAAGCCGCTATTCTAGTTGAAAAAAGAATTGGGATTTTCCATGAGGACAAGGGTGCCCCGCTGTAAACTCTTTGGATGGTACGGTGAAAGTTTGGATTTGAATTCTCATGATGGAACCCTTGATCCGATGTCTTAGCCTTCGCCTTCCATCGGGAAAGGGTTGCACTGTGTCGTTCTCTTACAACAGGCTTGCTAATTTCTGTTATGTATGTGGGTTATGCGACCACGTTGATAGGTTTTGTCCTCTACGGTACGAGGATGATTTTATTGATCCTGCCCCAAATTTCCCCTTCGGGCCGTGGCTCCGAACGAAGTCCTATTCCCCTACTCCTTACTCATTCCACCCCACCATAATTCCCACTCCTTCTATACCTACTGCTAATCCCCATAACACCTTTCATAACACAGAAATTCCAAACCGTACTCCCCAAGCCTCCAACACAGCTACCAGTTACATCTTCACATTTGCTAATTCTTCTAGTCCATCTGCTCTACTTCAGTCCAGACCAGCATTCCATAATCTGCAACAGTACATTATCCCAATTACTACCACAATGCTTCTCCCAATCCATCTCTCACTCGTAATTCCCAGATTTCTGCTCCCGTAACTATTCCCATTGAACCGATAACCACTGAACCCGCAACCAATACCAAAATAATCAGACCAGTCCCCTTTCAGACTCCCCAAGCCCGGAGAAACAGAGATATAAGGCCCTCACGCTAGCATTAGATAATCTTTATTTCCCTATCACCTATCAATCCAATACCGTGAGCTCTCTTCAGTCCCAATTTAATCCTCACCTATCTACCATTACCGAATCCCAGCTGATCAATATCCCTCTCCAGTTTAGTATTCCTGAAAGTACTTCCCCTAAAACCAAAAAAGCTCTCTCCCAAACTATACCTCCTAGCTCTTCTACTGATCAAATCCCTTCCAACACCACCAACTCTTCCATCTCTCCTGTATTAGCTCATTTTACTGATATCACTAATTCAACGACGGCAGTCGTTGAGCGGCTCCGCCGAGCCCAATGAGTTGTCTTAGCTAGAACTGCCAGGGTGGGGGGGGCCCTGACGAGTTCATAGTCTCCGGTCTCTTATTAGGGACCACAACCCCTCCCTTATCTTCCTCTGTGAAACAAGATGCAAGCAGAGGCGGATAGATACTTTGAAGTCGATGTTGGATTTGAATGGTGTTAGTGTTGACGCGGCGGGTCAGAGTGGAGGTCTAGCTCTACTTTCGAAGAAGGATGTTGGGGTTTCGCTTCTTAGTTTTTCGCGAAACCATATTGATGTTGAAGTTAATGATCTCGGTGGCGCTTCTTAGAATTTCATTATGGGAACCCGGAATGGCAGAATAAATGGCTTTCGTGGGACCTCCGGGATCACAGTTTGTTACCTTGGTTAATCAGTGGAGATTTCAATGAAATTCTCCACAATGGGGAGAAAGAAGGAGGAAACGATCGCCCTCTTATCTATATGCAGAATTTTGCTAATGC
>JBBMKE010432937.1:0-10271 GCA_037834125.1 Lippia alba
CGAGGTGGAGGATGGAGATTGAAGCCTTACGCCGGGCTCACTTATGACCTAATGAACACTTATGAATTGAAATTGATTGTTATAATCCCATTAGTTGATTCGTTTTCTTGCCCACTTGGGAAATTCTTGTAAAACCTCTTTTGGGATTATAGCTTCCATGTATGTGATTTAATTCTATCGTATTTTATACTTATGCACTGTTTTATACCCACCAGTCTCCTATAGACTGATCCCAAATTTGTTTCAGTTGTTTTGTGCAGGTTTGAGAGTGCTAGGCGGGAATTCCAGTCTAGAGAGTCGTGCATTGTATCTAGCATTCGTTTTACACACACTCATATTTATTATTTCTGTATTTAGCTCTTGGACGCCTGTGGCGCATTTTAATTATTGTTATGAGGTTGTGAAGGCCATGATACATGTAATGTATTGCCTGTGGCTTGATTTGTTTATATGATATGTGCACTTATGCTTCCAAATTTTATTTTGTACTCTGATGCATGTGGTTAATTGGTCCAAGGGTTAGTTCCGCCTAGCCTAGCGAGTGTGTGTGTTGTGTCACCGTTCGCCTTGATTCGGACTTGGGTATGGACTTCCATTTCATAACCGAGTCTGGGTCTTGGTGCAGGGGATGTGGCGTCACGCGCCAGGCGCTACAGAAGCTGAGTATGAGGCGCTCATTCAAGGACTCCAAATCGCTCAGAAGAATGGAGGTATACGAATAACAGCATACGTAGATTCTCAGTTGATTGCAAGCCAGATTGACATACTTATGAGGCTCGAGAAACCACTATGGTGCAATATCTAGCCAAGGCCAAAGAAATCATTGCCGAATTCAAGGAGTTTCACCTGCTGTAAGTTCCACGTGCGGAAAACGAGCGTGCGGACGCTCTTTCGAAATTTGCATCTTCCCTTGACGGAGCCTGTGAGCGGACAGTTACTTTTCTTAGAACCGAGGAACCTCGGATAGCAGAAAATGAACCCTCAGGATAAGTAAACATGATTGACCCTTCCGAGCCATGCTGGCTTGACGCGATCATCTTGTTCTTGAGAGACGAAATTTGCCCGAGCGATAAAGTTGAGGCTAGGAACCCCAAGTTCTCGCTAGACAGCGGGGGACGGCTCTTCAAACGCTCGTTCCAAGGACCACCCATGAGGTGTTTGAGACCCTCGCAAGCAAAAGAAATGTTAGAACCTGTACATGGCGGCAGTTGTGGAAACCATTCTAGCGGTCGGATCCTAGCCAAGAAGATATTAAGGAGTGGATTCTATTGGCCCTCGGTCTTGCAGGATGCCATCAACTACTCCAAGGAATGCCCCAAATGCCAATTCCACTCGAACGTCCCTCAACTCCCTGCGACTCAAATGATCTCTATTGACGTATCATGGCCCTTTGATCAATAGGGCATTGATATTGTAGGACCCTTTCCTATATCGGTCGGACAACGAAAGTTTGCCATCATAGCGGTAGATTACTTTATGAAATGAGCCGAGGGAGAGGCTGTAGCTAAGATCACATTACGAACGGTTAGGGATTTTATATGGAAAAACATCATTTGCAGATATGGCGTTCTGAGGGTGCTCATTTCAGACAATAGTTCCCAATTCATTGCCACAGAAATTCGAGAGTGGTGCTCAGAGCTGGGCATTGAGCAATGGTTCACTTATGTGGGCCACCCGCAGGCCAATGGTCAAGCGGAGGTAACCAATAGATTATAGTCCAGCATCTGAAAACGATGCTCGAGAGTAAGAAGGGAAAAATGGGCAGAGAAACTCCAAGGAGCCCTCTGGATGTATAGAACTACCCTCCAAGCGGCAACAGGCGAGATCCCTTACGCTCTTACATACGGATCCGATGCAATGATACCTGCAGAGTTCGCTCAAGAGTCTACACTTGTAGACTATTTTGAGCCCATTGCTAACAACAGTAATCGAGCGCTAGAATTGAACTTGCTCGATGAAAAACGTGACATCGCTTGGGCTCGTATTCATAAGTACAAGGCTACAATCACCTCGTAATACAACAAACGTGTCAAGGAAAGAACTTTCCAACTAGGAGACTTGGTTCTAAAGAAAGTTGAAGTTTCTAAACATGTAGGTAAGTTGGACCCTAACTAGGAAGACCCCTTCAAAGTTATATAGGTGCGAGCAAACAACACCTACCTGCTAGAAACTTTGCAAGGCGAGCGTCTCCCCCGACCGTGGAATGCTTGCAATCTTAGAAGATTTTACATATAAGCATTGTATCATTCCCCTCGGACAAATTGTACTTCCTCTTGGCAAAATGTAAAGCATGGAATACGAGTAATTAGTGCAATTTTCTTATATTTTATTTAAATCTATTTCACGAATATCTCTCATTTGAGGGTCAATAGAGCTAAACTCCTTGTTGAGAAAACCCCACGTCGAAATAGCTTCACATAGTGCTACTATAGTCCCTCTGAAAACGAGCGGATCTAGTGGATTAAAACTTACACAACACAAGCCAACAGATTTAATCCTAGCTTGCCCTCAAGACCCTTGGACGGATCATTTTCTATTTCAATACTCGGAAAATTTCTTTAAGTTTAAACTACAGTTGGATATCCCTAACGGTCGTTACCCTCAAAGGTATTCTGTGCTCAGGGTATTTCTGCATAACTTGGAATTCTCTCTCTTATTCAGTATTAACTGGCCAGGGTGATCCCTAAGTGGACACATCCTCAAGCCCATGCAGTTACCTACACCATCTTATCCCTCAACAGATGAAAGAGTTGGAGCATGCAGGTGTTCAAGAATTATGCAGGCAAGACTCATCATTGTACAACATCATCCAAACACACAAGGAAGCAGCATACCCTAAAGAACTATCAAGCAATTTATTAGAAATCAACAACGCTTATGGCCGAAAGGAAGCATTCATTCAACAGAGAAATTGCTTAAGATACGATGACAAATATTGTGCAGAGTGATCAAAAGTTACATCAGAACTTGAAGACATACTATTCAAAAAAACATCCAGAATTAATAAAAAATCAGAGAAAATGGATTTGGAGAGACAAAAGCTTCAGGAGGCAGCACGTTGCCAGCATGAGTGTTGGAAGCAGGAGGACCTTCAGGTTCTGGAGGAGCAATGGCGAGGGGTGTTGGATTCAAAGTGATCCCAGCCTGCGAAGAACCTTCCCCAGCATCGTCATCGAGCGTCAGACGCCCTTCTTGGGGCCTATTAGCTGCTAAGAATTCTCCATGCAACATATGTACCACCTCTTCGTACAGAGGCTCAGGTATGTTTTCTTCTAAAGATGGATCTCCGACAGCCGGAATCACTTCCAGGTTCTCATCTTTCACCATGTCAAGTTGGGGATGATCCCAAGCGTTAGATGGAGCGAGACCTAGATTTATCATTGCCCTGTGCCCTTCTAGAAGAATAACCTCGTGGTAGCTAAACAATGGAGGTTGGCAACGAAGTCGAAGGATCTCGAGCGCACGAATTTCATTATGGCCTCCTTGACTGCCCTCACTTCAATCACGGCAAAATTTCTCTATATATCCACCAGCTAAGTGCTCGTCTCATTCAGATTCTTCTCCTGCTCCTCGATGACCTTCTTATATTCCTCCTCCTTCTTGGTCCAAGCTATGCGATCCTCCTTGTTCTTCTTAGTGACCTTCTGCCACTTATCCTCGACCTTCGCCAAGTGTTTGTTCCTATCGGCGAGATCAGCTATTGCGGTTCCATATAAACCTTTCAGTTCATCATACTGCTGCTGGAGAGCAACAGGATCAGTGAACCTTAGAAGCTTTTTGTACTTCGTCTTGCGCTCGGCGTAAGTTTTGGTACGTCGTTCTAGGTTCTGGAGTCTCAACAACACCTCATGTGAAAAGAATCAACAGTTAGACAAAAACTCAAAGTTGTACGAATAGAAGAGTAACATAGAATGAATACGAGGAGAGTTTCCTCACCGCGATCAGGGCATGGCTCGCGTTGGCCATTACCTCCTCCACCGATTGGTCATTTAATACCTCATGGTCTGTGGTAAACTGAACCTGGTCCAGTACTCCGGAGCTGATTAGTTGGGAAGTTAGGCTCCTTTTTGTCATAACAGGGCCATCCTTCGCAGTTCTCTTGTTTAGTGATCCTTCTCAGAAAATGAGGTGTACCCATCGTCTCCCTCGACGGGCCTGACTACTACATTTTTCCTTTTCCCCTAGACATGAGCTAGGTCCACCATCCTCTTCTTCTTCATCTTTTTTGACGGATCAGAGTGACCCTCCACCATCTCTTTGATAAAGGTCCCCGAGCCAACGCTCTTAGAAGCCTTTGCACCTAGTTGGGCCATCTTCACCAACTTTTTCTTCTTCTTGGGCTGCTTGACAACCACCTCTTGGCCCTCGGGGCCCTATGAGTCCACCAAAGGCCTCGCTTTTGGGCATCGCTCGCCCCGCCACTCAATTGGCCACTTGTTGGATTAGGAGTTTGAGGGTTCCCCGAGGAAGTAGCTCTCGGAGTTTTAGCCTTCAAAAGAGCCATAATGCTCGCCGCTGCTCTTCTAGCCATGAGTAATTCAATCGCTGCGCAGAAATACAAAAACGAGCGTCAAAAACCACACTCTACAAAAGGGACAAGATAAGTTAAAATACTAAGGATTTTACAACGCTCAAAGTTAGCAGGAATGTTAGCATAAAGTTAGTTCCTAGAATTCTTACCATCTATCTCCATTATGGTCGAGGGAGGATTCTCAATCATCCTCGGGTTAGCTGAGAGCCCAAAGCGGAAAAGGGCTTCCTCGCTCTGCAACAGCTCCCTCGTTTTCACAAAGTTGTTCAAATTTTTCAAGGCAAATGCCACACTCTTGGCCCAACTCTCGAAGGCCAGTGCTGGGAATCTCTCTCTCACCAAAGGCCCGTCTTTGTGCACCACCCATCGCTCGGAGCTTCTAAAATTGCTCCTCCATTAATGGCATAACGTGCTTCAGTGGCTTGTCTTGAATGGTTATATCTGGGTTGATTACATCAACTTACATTTGTTCTTCTACCAATGTTGTAGTGGTTTGTCCCCAATATAACCTTACTTTTCCATTTTTTTGAGGATTCCATCGAACCTCTTCTGGAACCGTGCTCCTATCTCCACTTTTGACTTCTCTAAATCCTGCACGGCAAGAAAGACTTCTTCATTCATTTCAAGCTCTGGTATGGCTGCATTTGATGTTTTTGTATCTGGCTGCATTTGTATGTTAGTCACATTTTTGTAAAATGTGATAACATTCCTCTCAATTCGTAGTCCTCCATACATCGGTGGGATGAAGTTGCAGCCAATCAACATTTCGATCCCTTCTAGGTTCATGTTCAAGCAATATGTGTATGGGATCCGGAACCTATTTCCACCAATATCCATCTGTCACTCCAAACATGCTGGGTGGGCCAGTCACAAAAAAGTACTTTCCCTTCCACGTCTCGCCGAGGGAGTCCTTAGGGGATTTTATGATCTTTAGAAACCTCTTGGAGAAAATATAGTAGAACCCATCTTCTGGCAACGAGCGAGGAGATCGAGCGACTTGGAAGAGCCTAATGAAGTTACTGACTGACGGCCCCTGCCCAGTTGCCTTCATCAGAGCTACGAAGAAGTTTATGAAGGCTATCTCATTGGGTAAAACTTGCGAGGGACATAAGTTTATATGATTTAGGATATCCCTCACCTCTTGAGGGATGGGAAACCGCAAGCCCCCTAAAGTAACCGAATCTCTGTACACCGCCATCCAACCCTAGGGGGATCATTGGCACGCTCGTCTTCACCAGCTGGGCGCACCCCCAAACCTGGAGCCCAATAGGTGTTATCCATTAATTCGTCTATCTCCTCGATGGTCATCATGAATTTGATCTCTGCGTATGTCTTTTCAGTTTTATGGGGATTTGACCCTCGCCCTTTTGTAAGGGGTTCCTTCCCCTTTCGTTTCCTCCTCGGAGGCTCTTCTTCGACTGAGTGTCCCAAAGTTCCCACTGCCTCGAGGTTTATAGCAACAGTAACCCTATGATCCTGGGGCCTTACTGCGGAATTTGTCACTGGGAGGCCCTTCTCCCCCTGCTGCAACATCAAAATAGCATTGTCGTATTGTTCAAACAATGTAGCAAGATCCTTAGAAGGGCGTTCATTCATCCCTCTCACTGCAGCGTTCAGCTCCTCATTACCACCTGCCCCACTAGTGCTAGCAACAGGCACAACCATGGGAACCCCCTCTTCATGACCCCTGTTGTTCTCACTGGAATCGCCTCCGGAATCCTTCTCCTCCTTTGAAGTAGAGAAACGTGAGGGGACATCTCTTCAATCTCTTGCACCATGTCACTTACAGCAGAATCAGCAGGAGAATTCTCAACGGCCATGAAGTCTGGTGCTTGGATAAAACTGATAATTGGGAGAGAAGAATAAGTCTAAAACCTAGGGTTCTAAGAGTCAATGATCACTCCTAACAAACAAGCGATAATGTTCCCTACCTAAAATCTATTGTTAGTACCGGGCTTGATAAGAGATGGTTACCTCGAATTGAAATATGGAAATATCGCCAGAAACACAAAGGATTGCAGATAAATTCTTATGCCTTGAGTTGTTATGGAAGCGTAAAGATTGAAAAGGCCTAAAGAATCCCTATTTATACTGTACAATATCTGCAAAAATTCAAAGTTGACAATCATTCCCACCTTGGTAATTGCCAACTTTTGGTAACCACCGCATGTCATCTGAGGTTCACGCGCCCACGCCACTCTGCATTTAATGCGACTGCATAAAGGTGTTCTCGGACGGGACCACGTTTAATGCTTTGCAGTAGTTGCCGGTTACTGAGACGCTCGCCTTGACTTACAGCTGTAAAACTCTGACCTTCCACATTCTGGGAGTCGCTCGGGACCTTTTCAATTTTCACAGTACGCTCAAGCCTCACTGTAGAATTTTGGAGGGCAAATGATGGGCCCAAAATACACTCGGATCCCCACCGTCCATATGTCACGGTCCCAGACAACCTTCGTGAGTAGTAAAGAACAACAAAGCAAAACGCTAGAGGAAACAAGGCTCATCGAAGGATCCAGCCTTAAACCTTGTGTCATGCCTCACCAGAGAAGACATCCTGTGCTAACGGTTTACCCTCAGGGGAACCAGCCCTCGAGCCTTTATCGCTCGCCGTTTCTGCGTCCCCTCTTTCCCGATAGAGGGTCTTATTCTCGAGCGTCGCTACGCTCACTGGCTAGTGTACGAGCATCCTACAGCTCGAGGGAATAATCTCTTAACTGCCGCTGACACACTAGCTGGGCATCACCGCCTAAAAGGTAATAGTGATGCATGCACGTCGCTTTCAGACCCTCACATTCTGCCATGTGTCTAGGGCAACATTATTCCAGGACCACACGGGTATTATTAGCATAAGCTCCTCACCCTTAAACTATAAATAGAGGAATTCACACTCATATTTCTGAAGCCATCTTCATCTGCTCCACAGCTTTTCTTCACTCACAAGAAACATACACTGAACTGGAAAAACCCATTGCTGCGTACTTTTCAAGCTTTCACAACTTCAATCTTCTTCATCCTTAAGGGTTACCCTAGCAGGTAGAATCCATGCTCATTGGGAACCCAGTTCCTAAGGCTCAACGCCTATGATGGTCTTCCCCTTCACAAATTTATTATGCTTTGTGTTTGATTTCCCTTGAACCATTTCCGACACCATCACCGTTCTATAGTTTAGACAGATAATTATGTGATTTAATTTCTAAATGCTCTTAGATTAATTTTATTTGAATTATATGAACTTAATTGGACTTATGTGAATTAATTTCGTATTTGGAATTGTGAGAATTGTGGAATTTGAACTCATTACCTTATTAAACCGAACCAATTAAATCGGGAAAAAACTTTGAACCGAATCGGTTTAACCCTTAAAAGATCAAACCCCTTGTTTCTTCCTCATAAATCACTTTACACACCCCCTTGGCCAATAACAAGAAAAGCTCAACCCTTTTCAAGCTTGATCATCTTTGGAGGCCAATATCTCTTTCGATTCTCAATTATTTCTCGATCTGAAGTAAGTTTCAGACTCCCCACGACATCCTCTTTCTTTTTATCCGAACATCTTTCCTTGAGTTGGTAATTTTATATGAATTTGGGGATATGTATGAATATTAAGGGTTTGTAGCAATCTTGATGAATATGTTCTTGGACTGATATATTTGGTTATTGAGTTCATTTATGAGTTCTTTTGGTTGCCTTAGTTGCATTTATTTCATGGTTTTAATTGGGTGATGCATTTATGGCTCCTTGCCATTAATGAACTTGATTCATTCATAAATGGGTTTGTGCATTTGAAGCTCTAATTCTTGTTTCTATGGCTGTTTATGCATGTATTATTGTTCCTTGCTATTTGTATGTTGGTTGATGTTGTTTGTTTGAGTTTTTGTGAGGTTTTTAGGAGTTTTGGTTCAAATACCTTATTTTTACGTTCAAATCTGCGCTTCAGGCGCAGGTGAAACGACTGTTTGGGTTTTAATTAATTTTGGAAACGGTTGTTTGGCCTACGCAGGTTTTGCAAAACTGGGTCTTGCAAATGGCGGTTTGGAGTTTGCTTTGGTTTTGCAAACGGCCGTTTCGAGTCCCAGAACTAATGCAGTGACTTCCAGAATGGCCATTTAGTTTTTAAGTTAAAGTTGGAAGCGACCATTTGGACACCCTTTGAAAACTAGAAATGACCATTTCAGAGCTCTCGAGTTTATGCAGTAGCAATCAAAATGACCGTTTGATTTTGGACTACGGATCGAAACGGCCGTTTCAGAGGCCGCTGTAAGTTTTTGGAATTTTCAACTTTTCCGTTTTGATTCCTTTGCTTCCTAAATATTTTTATATGACTTTTATGCATGCTAATTTGTAACTTTTTTGAAACTTGTCGTATGTCTTTTCTATGCATGAGCTTGCATCTATGTGCTTTTATTTGACTAAATGTGATTGATTTGGATTATTTGACATGCATTACATCTCATGCATATTTTGCATCGGCCGTGCATCGTATTTGGTTCATATTTGAGTCTAAGTATCGGGTGTTGTATCCTTTTTGTTTCAGAGCCACTTCCGGATGCTGTTGAGCCTGAGGTTTGGTGCCCTTTGCCTGTTTGATCCCGATTCTACCCTATTTTGTTCTAAGGTGAGGTTTAGGAACTTTTTTAATAGTTATTGACCTATGGTCAATTATGTGTTGATTTCTTGCCCTGCATGTGAGTATATACTTATATATAATTATGTTGGAAAAATGGAAAGGTAAACTCAGCGAAAATTAAAATTTTTTCCAAACAAGCAAGACCGGAAGCTCTCGATTATCATACTAATTGTAGTTCTCAGAAACTCACATTGATTGAAGCATTCTTGTGACGTTAGTACCGCCTACTAAATGCCCTTCGTATGGAATGTCCCTCGAACGGCCTTCGATAGATCCCAAAGCAGCGATCCTCTAAAGAACACGATCAAGTTAGGGATAATGCTAGTTATGTGGCTTGTGTTTTGGCTAGGAAACCTGTGCCTTGAAAAACTTTTCTTTTTTTCTCTTAATTTTTCTCAAAAATCATAACATTTCAAGAGTGTTGCTCTAAAGAATAAAAGAGCACCCCCCACTAGTATTTATACTAGTGGGGTTCGAACCCCATAGGGTTTTCCTAACCCTAGGTGAATTATTTTCTTTCTCACTAATTAACTAACTTAATTAATTTAATTGGAAAATAAGAGTTTAACTTATTCTCCAAGTCTTTGCAAGTTAAACTCTCTCCTTTCTAGAATAGGAAGTTGGACTTTTCAACTTTCCTAAAGTTAAAAGCCTTATTTCAATAAATAAATTAATTTCCAATTATTTATATATTGAGTTATGACTTGAGAAAATATTCTAATAATTAATTCATAATTAATTATTAGGTTTAAATTAGTTTATTATATTTAATCAATTAATATCTAGAAAAGTTTGAACCACGCATGCACACGTGTACAATACACGTGCATGCCACGTGTACCCGACACGCAGCAGCCACGTGTCATTGACACATGGCAATCATTCCGTGTGCGTGATCCGTGGTGGGGAAAAATCCTTCTTCGATCAACATTTTGATCCTTCGTTAATCATATTAACCTCCTATCCAAAAATCTCCTCGTATTCTGGCATTTGTGTGTGACCCTTTAGGTTAATTATTCGATTAGCAGTGACTGTAAATAATTAATTCACTTAATTAATTATTCACTTCACAGATCACACGATCGTAATCTAGCAATGGATGTGTGACCC
>JBBMKE010432948.1:0-10271 GCA_037834125.1 Lippia alba
ATATAGATTTTTCTCTCTATATCTATATATATTTTTAAGGTCGAGAGAAGAATAATAACAATAAAGTTAACTCTTCACGTCAATAATCAGATCACGAAATTCATAACGTCCCTAATTTTACTATTCAAACTTCTCCTTAATATCGTGACCCACTCATTTTAGCTAAGCACAACAATCAAAAAGAAAAAAAAAGAAAAAGAAAATTACTTCAAAACATAATAAACTTCCATAATCAGATACTCAAAAGACTTGCCAATTTCAAAGTACATAATGGCTACAAAATCCGAGCGGATAAATCTTACAACGATATATCATACATGATAGGCACATCAGCAATAAATTATTGCAAGAAAAAATGAGAAATGGGGCCTTGATTAATTAAAATTAGGAATTTGGCAATGAAAATGACAAAAACAAATAACGCACGACCGATCATGTTTCGCGGTTGCCTTATCTTAACCACCAGCTCGAAATCGACGCACAAGCTAAGGATAATAATGGAAAACAGTGCATGCACTTAGTCTTACTCACTATGCTGCATTCAACTGAGGGGACCCCCAACCTCAGTTTGATTTGAATAAACTTTGATTTGAATCTCGGAACACCTCATAGTAGTTTCTCTGAGGAAGCTTCTGAGAAGCTATCGATGTTTATAATTTCCATTAATTCCCCACAGAGCAAAACATGTTGTTTCAAGAATATATCGATTCTATTAGAATGTAAAGCTCAATTTGTAATTGAAACAATTATATTTGAAAAGAGATTCGAACTTATAATTGAATTAATATAGCATCAAATTACAAAATTACTTTATTTAATAATTGAACAGTCAAAAATGGTTTTATTTGTAACTACACCATGTAAAATCGTACACTATTTTGATTTTGAATAAAGGTCAATTTGATGTTAATATCAAGGTCCATTATTGTACTTTTTTTTTTTTAAAAGGAAAACAAGAGATAAATTACAAAGAATTAGTATCTCCTATCAGAAATTCCTTAACCGAATCAGGGAGTTCATTGTCCCCTTCTAAATCTAATCCTTGGCGTGCTAGAGAATGTGCAACTCTGTTCCCGGAGCGACGAACAAACCCGAACGAAGCTGACTCCAACCGTTTCGCTTCACGCTTAATATCTTCAGTGATTATGCCTGATTCAGACCAATCCTCAGACTCTTCTTGAAGCTTTCGGATGAGGTTCAGGTTGTCTCCTTCAAATATTGCAGCTCCATATCTTCGCCTGCGCACTTCATTCATACCTTCCAACATTGCCATTCCTTCCACCACTTCTACTGACCAATGTCCTTTCAATCTTTTACTTATCCAGTGTAGACAATTGCCCATATGGTCTCTCACAACAACCCCAATACCTACTTCGCCTTCTGTCTTAAAAATGGCTGCATCAGAGTTAACTTTAACCACCCCTTCCGGCGGAGCAATCCATCTATCAATCAAGCCTGGTAACTCCGTAACCTGCTCAGCCACACGTCCCACAATCCCCTCATTGTAATAGTTTGCTGCATAAGCCGCTAGAGGTTCAGCTTCGAGGCTTCCGTTTCCCGTCCATTGATCGTTGCGATTTTTCCACAGTGCCCATGCCGCCACAACAAATCTATCCCCTTCTTCCGTGTTCAGCTCTTCTAAAACTCCACGAAGCCAGCTCTCTCCATCACCTCGCCACCTCGACACAACCCCCCAAGGAAGACCCGAGCATGCCCAATACAGACGGGCCATAGTACAATCGAGAAATGCATGCTGCAACGTTTCATCATCACCGCACCATGGGCATACTATCATATTACCGCATCTTCGCCTGTGCAGCAGCCTCCCTAACGGTAAGGCCCCCTTACACAATCTCCAAAGGAAGACTCTGATTTTAGGCGCCACTTTCCTATGCCAAATAAATTTCCAAGAGCCCACCCGTGAACATTCCCCTCGTCCAATCTCCCGATTTTGAATCTTTAGCGCTAGTTGATAAGCACTCTTAACAGAAAACCTCCCATTGACATTATAGTGCCAAATGCGTTTATCTCTCTCTCGCCCTCTGCCTATCGGGATCGATAATATTATACTTGCATCCGCCTCCATAACCACACTTCTCACTAACGGCTCATCCCACTTTCCTTCTTCTGATATTAGCTGTTTCACGTACGTGATACCAGCTGCATCTATGCCGCGCCCTAATGGTTTAAAGCTCGTCGGTCGTGGCATCCATTTATCTTCCCAAATGTTGATGCATGCGCCGTTCCCCACTCTCCACCTCATGCCTTCATTCAACAAGAATCTCGCCGACCAAATACTCCTCCAGGTTAGCGACGGATTGGAACCTAACGGAGCTTCAAAAAAATCCAACCCTTTGAAATACTTGGCCTTCAACAACCTAGATAGCAAACTATGTGGTTCGGTCACAAGTCTCCACCCCTGTTTAGCCAATAAAGCTAAGTTAAAAGCTCTCAGATTACGGAACCCCATTCCGCCCTCTTCCTTCGGCGAACACAACTTCTCCCACTGTATCCAATGAATTTTATTTCCATCTTTTCCACTCCACCAAAACCTAGCCATCAAGGACGATATTTCCTGTAATAATGATTCCGGTAACTTAAAACAACTCATAGCATATGTTGGAATCGCTTGAAGCACTGATTTTATTAGGATTTCCCATCCCGCTTGTGAAATAGTTTTCTCGCTCCATCCCTGCACCCTTTTGCCTATCCGATCTCGTAAGTTAGCAAAGACTTGTTTCTTGGATTTGCCTATCATCGCCGGAAGCCCTAAATATTTATCATGTTTTTCCACCTCCTGCACTCCCAAGCTTTCCGCCAATAATCTCCTATTCTCCATGCTCACATTAGGGCTGAAAACCACTCTTGATTTTTCCAAATTAATCTTCTGTCCTGAGGCAGCCCCATACGTACTTAGAACCTCTAAAATTCCATCCACCACCTCTCCCGAAGCACCACTAAAAACCATCGTGTCATCTGCAAATAATAAGTGGGAAACCGCTGGAGCCTCCCGACAAATTTTAACTCCTGACACCCTTGCTTCATTCTGTAACATACAACTTAAGACTTCTGCACAAATAAGAAACAGATAAGGGGATAACGGGTCGCCCTGCCTCAGGCCACGCCCCGGTGAAACACTACCAAAACTCGCTCCATTAAGGGAAAAAGAGTAATTAACAAGGGAAATGCAACGCATAATTAAACTCACGAAAGAGGAATGAAAGCCTAACCTCAACATAGTGCGCTCCAAAAACTGCCATTCCACTATGTCATAAGCTTTACTCATGTCCAGCTTGAGAGCTAGAAATCCCTCAGAGCCCTGCCTCTTATTTTTTATGAAATGATTTATCTCAAAAGCACAGAGGACATTATCAGTAATAAGTCTTCCCGGAACAAAAGCACTCTGGGAAGGAGATATCACAGTTTTCAAAACGGGTTTGAGACGGATGGAAACAGCTTTAGAAGCAATTTTATACATAACGTTGCAGAGGCTAATAGGACGCATATCATTCATGCTTTTATGATTTTCCACTTTAGGAATAAGAACAATATTAGTCTCATGCATTGATTGATCATAACGTCCATTATTCAAAAAATCCAAAGTACAATTGACAATATCAACGCTAATAAAGCTCCAAAATTTTTGAAAGAAAACAGGAGGCATATCATCCGGCCCCGGGGCCTTCAAGGGGAACATACTCTTCAATGCTTTCTCAATTTCCAAGGAAGTATACGGAGCGAGCAGCTTCTCATTCATCTCCCTTGTCACCCTTAGTCTCACGTGAGTCAGCGAGCTATCAATCCCAACATCCGAAATACAATCAGACTTGAAGATTTCCCCAAAATAATCTTCAACCACGTTCTGCAATTCTTCGGGCTTAGTACGAACATTGCCTTCCTTGTCCAACAATTTCTCAATTTTTTTCCTCTTCTCACGGCTTTTGGTTCTAGAGAAAAAATAGGTTGTGTTCCTATCCCCATCCGACATCCAATGCGCCTTGGCTCGTTGTCTCCACCACGCTTTCTCTCGAGCATACCATTCCGAAATTTCCTTCCTCAGTGCCACTTCTTCTTTCTTTATATCTGCTGTGATGATCCCTTTTTTTTATTTCATGCAATCTCTCATCTAACTTATTAATTTTGGTTCTGGGAATCTCAAACTTCTCCGACGCCCACTCCATAAGATCAAGTTTACAATTCTCTATCTTCTTCCAAGCTGTAACTGATCTCGGCTCCTGTATATGAATATCCCAGCTTTCTTCGACCACCCTAAGACACTCCGGTTCTCTCAGCCATGCAGATTCGAATTTGAAAGAGTATCGTGCCCTAACCCTTTTTATAACCGGAGTAGAAGAATCGAGCCTCAGGAGAATCGCCATATGGTCAGAGGTGTTGGACTCCACATGCTGAATTATGTAGTTAGAAAACCTGTCTTTCCATGATTTGTTCCCCACTGCTCTGTCAAGTCTCGATCGTGAAGGGGGATGGACTGTTATTAGACCAGGTATATTTCTTGCCATAGAATCCCAAATCCGACATATTGCAATTCCACATCCAATCTCTAAACGGTCTCATCTGGTACATAGGTCTCGGTAATCCTCCCCTCTTTTCGTCGCCCCACATAATTTCATTGAAATCCCCCATTACTATCCACGGACAATGCTGATCACCTCTCAGTTTATGAAGCAGGTTCCAAGTAACATGTCGCTTAGAAACGTCTGGATGACCATATATACAAGTCAAGTGCCAATTACTCTGCTCTCCCGGCATCCTAACCATCATGTCGAAGTGTAGTTTTCAATAACTTAGAAGGTCCACCATGACATCTTGTCTCCAGATAAGTGCTAACCCACCACTCTTTCCGACAGCATCCACATTCAAGCCATTAAAACCCCACTTGTTGATCAGTGATTGAATTCTGTATTTCTTACACTTAGTCTCAGAAAGAAAAACCACTCTCGGATCGAATTTACGGAAGAAACCTTCCAACTCATGAACTGCCCAGGCCCGACCCAAACCTCGACAGTTTCAGGCGAAGAGATTCATGATGATTGGCGGGGCTGCCAAGCAGCCTCCGCCGGGACTGAGTTAACAGCGCCAGTCGTCGATGAGGATGTAAATTTTTTCAAGGGACGAACATCTGCTCCTATCTCCATATTTAGGGAAGAAGTTCTCTTACCGAGAACTGAGTTATCTGGGTTGGAGGTTATGGGTGCATCAATTAGCATGGAATCCTCTAATTCTGTGGAAGAAAACTGAGCTTTTGATTGTTCACGATTTCTTAGAGGACGTAACTTTGGTTTCCTGGTTAAGGATAAATTTTGGGGTTTAGCAGAAGGTTTGGGTTTATTGCATGGGTTATGGGAATCTGCCTTAAATTCAAAAAGTGGTTTTATGATTTGGGGTGGTGACATGACAATTTGGTCCTGACTACTAGGAGGTTGAACTGATACGACATGGTTTAAGATTTGGTGGATCAGACTATTAAGAGGTGTTGACTTTGGTTCAGTGATTACGACATGATTGGGCTTTTTGGTTGTGGGCTGGACCAATATCACATCAGTAGGATAAGAGGGAGTTAATAGGTTGACATTAGGGTTCGGCACAGCTTTTGAGATGGTTAAGGAATCTGACTCAGGGATTTGGTGGGCCGGGACATAAGTATCTGTTAGAGTTTGAGGGTTATTGGCGAGAAAAGTGGTGGAGGTTATGCACGTGGTGGGGGGCGGTACCTGATTTGCTGATTTTTCGCCACTAACAATAGCACCCACCTGATGAACAACGGTTGAGGATTTGATCTGCCGTGAACTGTTACTGAACGTCGGGGGTGAGAATTTCCGATCAGAACTACTCCCAGAATCCTTCCATCCTGACCTACCCAAGTCCGATGATGCGCGCAACCATGCCCTGTAGGGGTACTCCTCTTCGCTCAGATTAAATCCTTCTTCGCATTGCACCGGACATATATTTACTATGTGATCGCACCGTCCACATATGTAACAAAAGTTGGGCAATCTCTCATAGCTTAAAGTGACCAGAAATTCCTCCTCACCGGAGGCGTTGCGAATGCGAATTGCCCTCTTGAGTGGCTCATCCATATTAATGTCAACCTTAATCCGCATGTTGGGGTTAAATACATGGCCCCCTTTCTTTTTCTCTTCATACTCTACGAACCTTCCCAATTGTTGTCCGATGAATTCCGCCATTGCCCTAGTACGCTTTGATAGCGGTAGTCCTGCGACTTGGACGTAAAATGCACAGTGTGTTAATTCGCATTTAAGTGGGTCGACTTTATCCGTAACTTCCCGCAGCATTAACAAGTGTTTCTCGAATGCCCAAGGTCCTCCTTGCAATATTCTGTTGAAGTCCACCTTGTGGTGAATAACAAACAGGAATCTTCCACCATCCAGTTTCTCAACCTCCATCCCCTTTATTGGGTTAAAAATTCCTCTCATTGTTGATTGAAAAGCGTCGAAACGGACTGCCTTCTTCGACAGAACTTTGCCCACTATCAAGAACCCTGTTTGCGTATCATCTCCTTCCCACACTTTGTCCGGGGCTATTCTTCCCAGATCTTCTGTTGATGTCAATTCCAACTTCTTCCCCAACTGCTCAATATCAGATTCCATAGCAAGACTGATACGATGACTAAGGGTGCAAGGATAGAATGGAACCGTCGAACAATATCTTCCCTGCAAAGACAAAGCAAAGTGCAACGTTAGTATGATAAAACGAACCCTAGAACTAGGAAAGAGGCAGTTTAGAGACGAGTCAAGCGTATGAAAAAGGTCGATGACAGCTTCGGTCGCTATGTTGAACTCTCAAGGAAACTCACAGAAATAAAAACCAAAAGAAAACCACGAGGGCAGAAAACTCTCACGGGAGAGAAAAAAAATTTGATTTGAGTTTAGTAATATTACTATACTTCGATATTTATAGCTAATTCATTAGTAATTACAATTTAGAATCATAAGATGGAAAAATTGACCAAATGGATACAATTCTCCCGTTTCGGTGTTTTTTAGTACTTTTTATTTTTTGGTAATAAGAAAACTCCACAACTTAAAACAAAAATGCATTTAAAGTCAAGTTTGCTCGTCATACTCGTCGGGAATCCGTCCCCATTTTGCAAGTGGTTAGCCAAAACCGCTTTTCATCCTATGTGGCCAAACCAACTTTGCCATGTTCAAAACCACAGCCGATGAGTAATTTTTTTCAGCACTAAAATTGAATAAATTTGACAAATATACAATAAAAAAAATTGAGAGTGAAAAAATCCCAAACGAAACCCTAAACATATATGCATCAGTAATTACTGGAATAACTGGTTGGAGACATGGAGATATTCCGAACTCCAAAATATATTTCGTTTATTGATATCTTTTTTCAGAGAAGAAAAAGTGAGGCATATATAATTTTGCTAAATCAATCAATACTCTCATTGTCTTCTTCGTGGTAAATCCACTTATTTTTCTTCTTTTCACCACAAATCAATATTGCTACAGCTTGCAGTCAAAGAATTTTCTCATTTCTAACCAATAATTCAGTGTATGTGGTCCAACAAGAAATCCTGTGTGCTGAATATCGTATATATACAATAGAAATCAGCCAGGAATAAAGAAGAATTAATCCCAAAATAACTAAAGAACATTTCCAGTCAATAAAGCTAAAATTTTGAGGGTGAAAAAAAATCCAAACTTTACTTTTTATTTGCAATAATAATATTCTTAATTATGTTGTCAAAAATACATCTTTTATTCTTCAAATTATCACTTTATTTAATCCAAAGATCAATGCCATATATATCAATGGTGCATGAATGTTTTCACAGCTTTTCTTTGTCTAGAGATCAATGTTTCACCATCGGTTCCTCAGCCCACGAGCCCGTTGGATGCAAGAATTAACTGTTGATACTGAAATATCTCACCCCAAGTCGGTGAATCTGTTCCATATCCTATTTTTTATGATATTTTCCGATGTTTTGATATCTCTTTTCTAGTTCAGCAAGTTCTTTGAACATCTGATTCTTATTTAGATTAAGCCAGGGAGCGGAATAGAAAAGCGAGGTTTCAATATTCTTTCTATTAGTGATGGTTGCTTAATCGAAGATGATTAATACAACTTTAGAGCAATATAATTCCACCGTTTTCAATTATGCTTAAAGTGCTTTTGCATATTATTCATATAAAGGTTAGAAGTATAGTTTATCTTAGTTCAGAATCAGATAAATATCTTCGAGTGATGAATGAAATAATTAACGTTATAGTAAGGTTAGATTTGCTTGTAACTTTTCAGGTTCCTATCTATTAATGTAATGTGTGCAAACTCGTGTGGTGGCCAGTCAGAATAAATCAAGCATAAGTAGTATTTCTATTATGTTATATATATTATTGCTATAATCGTATGCAAGTAGTGGTCCAGGACTAAAGTGTAATTTCCAAACACTTTAACGAATGGGTAATTCTAGCCCGAAACCATCTCAGTCAAATCAGAGTAATAAGGGGCCGAGTTCGTCTTTTATACTTGTCTTGTAATTTTGCGAAAAAGTTTTATGGAGAGTGATCAACTGCATGACAAGTGTAATATAGGTTAATCCCGTTGCTGAATTTATACTGACTTAATTAGCGGAGGGGTCCACGAAGATGCACCGTCACATATTTACGTGTTATGAACTACTCCCGAATCAAAGTTATAATCAACTTTGATGCTTGAAAGTGCAAGAATAAACCATAATACAAGCAAAGAAGATTCCAAGAGCTTCCCCAACCACTATATAAAGACCCTTGCAATGCTATATCAGCATCAGCAGCAAGATACAGCACAAAACCACTTCCAACGAATACACATAGTTCAAAACTGTGATAATATCATTCCCAGTATCATGGCACATCAAGACAACCTTGTGAAGATTGCTCAAGAATTCGCGATAGTCGACGAGTTCTACAGCCGGGAGAAGCGGCTGGAACACCTACCACAAGAAAATCCTGTTCAAAGAGCATATCCAATCTGGAGAACCCTGGCTGCCTCACAGACTATTGACAGCAATCAAGCAGCCAGAAAATATGGAGGCGTTGTGATACTCGATGCACGACGCAAATATCGCGTGTAGTCCTAAAGCGATTATCTAAACTAGTTTATGTTCTTATGCTAAAAAAAGCCATGTATTCATGCTTTAAGGCCCTCAAACTATATGTAAGCCATAGTTTTACTTGTTTCTTCCCTTTGTTAGTAAGACTTTTGAAGGTCTTATGCAAGAACTATAATGTACCCCTTTTTATTACTAGGTGAATTTACTTTTCTCCTTAGGTTTTGAAATCTTGTTGTTTCGTGGCGTGTTGAAAAATACGATGATTTGAGCAAGAATATTTGAGTTTTGGGAGGTCGAGATTAATTAAATTCTTTCTAAAATATTAAATGCTATTTTATTCGAGTTTAGATGGGGGCTATCTTCACCAGAAATCTTGGCTTTGTCCCTAATTATTTAAATGAACTATATTTTGGGAAAGTCCAGTTGCAACTATAGTTAGGCTGAATTTTGTTACTCAAACTAATCAATCCTCCATGAAAATAGCCAATATAATCAACCAAAATTTTATTTACTCTCTTTAGAGAGTCTAAATATCCATCATTGGAGAATTTCAACAACATGAAACGAGAGGCAACCTGTAAATTAAGGCACCTAAAAAAGGTTAAAAACTGAGCAACCCTATGTATGTTTTTGATGATGCATTGGAAGCCAAAGAGATACATTCAAATTTTGGAAAAAAAAATGCAAACGGGAAGCTCTTGCCCTTTCGAGCAACACGAACCAGGATCAGGATCGGGGTAGGAGCGAATAGAACTAATCTATAACTACAAAAAAAGAGTAAATTGTATGTATATCGTGTCATACGGTGTTATAGAGGATGACGAACAGAGATGCTAAGATCACGAATATCCTCATTCTGTTTATAGTTCTAGCCTCCTGCAACGCAGCAAACGGAGCGAAAGGTATTCATCAAAAACCAGCGTCAGGCCATGTTGCTCATAAAAAACGAGTGCCGGTCCATGTTGCTCCAGGAAAACCAGTGCCGCTTCGTGTTGCTCCTGGAAAACCAGGGCCGATCCGTGTTGCTCCTGGACCTGTAACAACGTTCAACGTACTGCAATTCGGGGCAAAACCTGGAAAGAAAGAAAGCACTCAGGTCAGTTCATCAATTCCTGGAATTGGCAAGTTTTCAATAAAATTATGTACAGAAACGATAGTTCTCTAACAATTAGGGTAATGGGGT
>JBBMKE010432957.1:0-10270 GCA_037834125.1 Lippia alba
GGTGGAAGTCGAAGTATTTTCGCCTAGAAAACTGCAACGGGCACTAACTTTCACCGATGCAGAAATTGAACAGGATGCTGATACAAGTATAGGGATTTCTAGTGGAATGAGCCAGATAAGACTTGAAGAGGTGAGTTCAGCATAGATACTCTCTCTCTCTATTTCTCTCCCTCCCTCGGTCCCCTGACGTGTTACTACTTATATCATGCAAATATAGCGTATTTTACTGTCTAAGTTAGGTGCTTCCCGCACTGTTTTGGGTTCTGGCTCTGCGGTTACTGTTAGATCGAGTTATGCTAAGATTTCTGGTAAGATACGTTATTGGGTTTGATTTTCAGGATGCGTCGTACTGGGAACGATGAGAGAGAGAGAGAGAGAGAGAGACGGAAATTTCGACTCACGATAATGGTCGAAGAGGCTGCAAAAGGGAATTAACATGTCACACACATTTTTTTGTTTGTTTGTTAATTCTTCATTTGTTGAGCAATTTGAGTTCTTAGTGTCATAATTGTAAATGGCTATATGTTTTTATCTTCGTAAAGAAATGAGAGAGCAAGGGACTTGTTTATTATTGCAATCTTTTTGTTTAGAGGTTGACATGCACATGCACGTGATGGAGTTGTAATTCAGTATAAGTATAATATGTGTAAGAAAGTGAGAACCACGTTTTCAGTTGTGACATTATTATATAACTATGTGAAATTTTTATATTTTACTGGTTTAAAACTGTCCGTATTAATGATAACATTCGTTAAAATAGAAAGCAAAATAAAAAGACGAGATTTTCGATCAAGTGATATAGTGTTGAACTATTAAGTTGCAGCAGTTGATAGTATTTTATTTTTAATTTGATTGAAGTAATATTTTAGCTATGAAAATGATGTGAAACTACTCATTTATCAACCACACCCCTTTGGGGATAATATTATATATAAATTTAAGGAAAAATTACATCCAAATACTTTGTATTTAGGCCTAATTACAACGTAGTCTATGATTATTTAAAAATTATATTTTAGTTCCTAACTTTTGTTAATATTTGTAATTAGGCCTAATTTTTGTATAACTTTTAGGGATGGTTTTGCATTTTTGGTCATATATTAATTGTAACACTCATAAAAGCATTCGGAATATAAGTGTACTTTTACAAATTTCTTCGTGGATTTCATGAAAACAAGAAATATAGGGACTATATTGTAATATTCAAAAAAATATGGACCGCCTTGTAATTAGACCTAAATACAGGGTAGTTGGATGTAATTTTTCCTAAATTTAATCCTTTCTCTCTCGCTCATAAGTGATTCTCATATTTGGAAACTGGAATTTCTATCGGGATGTTCGAGTTGGGACTCGATCGATCATTCAAGAATTTATAGTTAGGGAAAATTATTTGACCAGAAAGTTGATTGCAAATGAGAAGCAAACATTAACTAGAGGCCGGCCTAGGACACGATGGAGGTGGACTCAAAGCCAGTACTCCGACGCTCACGTCAGTATCTCGATGATAAGAGGATGTGATTGAGTTGAATGGTGCAGTGAATGCTTATCTAACAGAATAAATGCAGGGTATTTATAGCCTTGGGTATCATGTGGTGGCGCACAATGAATAAGGAGCATTTAATACTTCCTTGTATCTCTTTTCCAGCACAATTAATATTCCGACAGTTTAGGTGGGACCCACGACACTATTTTCAGGAATTAGGGGACTAGCTAGCTTTGTTTCAACCTTGACAGAAGTGCAGAGGCTCGTAGCTTATGGATCAAGCCCCATTCCATTACCGAGCATTAGCCTTGTGGTTCCGCAAGGTGATTTTGACCGGCCGGGGTCTAACGACCCCCTAACCTAGGTTGGGGCGAAAACTCCAAACAATCCCAGCTAACTACTAGAAGAAAGAGATAGAAGCCAGGAAGATATCGACATAGACACTTTCCTTTATTATATAAGCTAATATTAAAAAAATAAGGATTTTTCCTTCTGTTGAGTAGTATAGAAGTTTTCTAGTAGGTAGCGACAAGACTAGGAGTATCGACAAGAGGCTACATCAATAGCTGAAACTTTTTTTCGCAGGTGGTAGCCGCCGATCTGTAGGTCAGTTGTGATGATTTCGATCAGAGTCTTAATCGTGCCACGTGCCAAAGGGGTATCCAGGCACATCAATAATTTATACTATGTGCCCTGTCTCGTTAGGACAAAAAATAATAATAATAATTTATACTATGGTATATAGGAATGGTGTATTTTGACCTAATTATATCAATTTTGAGTGAAGACTAATTTTCTAAAATTTTGAATTATTTTAATTAATTAAAAAAATTAATGGTAAGTTGTTTAATATTAATTAGAGATAATGATTTTTATCATCCGAACTATGACTCGTTTTGCAATTCACCATCTAAACTATTTCGACCTCAATACCACCATCTAAACTATTATTTCTTGACAAACCACAATCCCAACTAATTTTTTATTAGTTTTGCCTTTTTTGCACTGATTTTAACTTAAAGATAGTTTTTTTTAATAGTTTTGACTCAAAGATATGTCTTTTTTCTTCTTATTTTAATAGATGAATAGATAGATTTATCCTTAGTATTCTCACACACGTCATTCTCACACACCTCACGTGTGTGGTATTTTTGAGTCAAAATCGGTGAAAAAGAGTCAAAACCACTAAAAAATAAGTTGGGATGGTGGTTTGTCAAGAAATAATAGTTTGGATGGTGATATTGGGGTCAAAATAGTTTGGATAGTGAATTACAAAACAAGTCCTAGTTCGGATAAATATAGGAAGATTTACGAGATGGAGAACTCTCCGCCATTCTCAACTGAAGAGTCGGATCTCATCCGACGAAGCATAGAAAAGGTTCGCACAGCGACGGACGTCGGTTTAGATAGCGAGGAAGATGATGGAATGGGGGTGGAACGAACCATGACGTCGGCTAGCCAACCTCGCTCATACCTACAATCACTTGTAGGCAAGAAGCCATTGATTGGCAAGAAGTTTGAGGAGATCCATATTTCAGACCGAGATGAAGTGCATATTCTTCCCCCCTCAAAGGATGCCCATTTCCCGAAAGTGGTGATTAGTGATGCATGCCGAGAGTCGCTCCAAGCCCCATGGAAAGACTCTCTGATAATCAAGGTGCTGGGATGAAGTATGATATCAATTTTCTGTCGTCTCAGATTAATACGATGTGGAAGCTCCATGGGGCTTATGATCTCATTGACATTGGCCATGGATGCTTTATCCTTAAGTTGCATGAAAAGGAGAAGACTTCTTTCACCTTACGGAGGGGCCATGGTGTAACACCCAAATGTGGATGCCACATCCCCCGCACCGTAATCCAAACTCAGTCGAGGAATAGTGCCCAAGCCTGAATTCGAACTACAGCAAACGAGGACAAACACACATGCTAGGCTAAGCGGACTATACGACGTAACAACAAATAGAGTGCGCAGAAGCGAATTAAACATCAAACATGAATATAAGATAGCGGAATCGAATTCATGAACATCCAACAAAGTCATAAAAGCCGCATAGGGCCAAATACGAATCCTATGCCACACAGGGCTCAAAGTAACAATATCTGAAACTGAAGGTAAATAAAGTAAGTGCAACAATACATAAGTCTAGAAACTGTAAACATATAGATAGAGAGATGCAACGGACTCTAACAACGAGTAAATGCAGACCATAACTCAACTCCGCCTAGTACGAAAGAAAAGACATGCAACTGAAAAACAAAATGAGGTGTCAGTCAACTGACTGAGTGAGAGGGCTAACGCACACCCATAATATATATATAGAGCAGAGCATATAACTGAAGGGTGAACTCATGAACCGGGGTTGGGGTTTTGCATACCAAAATAGTTGAAAATTACCTAAAATAAATATAAGTTCGCAAACAAGTTAAAAGATCCTATCCCGTTTCACGAATTCCAAACAAGCAGACATACATAATCGCTTGCCGAGTATGAGCTTCCAACCAATAACACCTCAGAACAAAACATAATCAAACATAACACAATCCAACCGCGATGCCCAGATAACAGAAAGAGCTGGCCGGCTCAATCCGTCCAGACAGACAGACTCATAAGGGGTTGCGAACCCACAAGTGCCCTCTCCGGCCCTTGGGCAGAAGGCTCAAGATGCACCCACCTTCCCTACAGCACAAGTCGAGTGAGAAGCATCTCAAATAGAACTACGCACAGGGTAAACCCTGACGGCCCTTGCCGTACCAGGAGCTCCTTACCCGCAGCTCCTGGATCCCAGACAGAACATAATAGAAGCTAATATCTCATGGCCATACCTCGCTAACAGATCCATAACAGACAGAACAGAACAGAACAGATTTCCAGAAAGGCTTATATATACCTTCATAATAGTTTTCCAAAACCAAAAGTGATTCAGAAGATCATAATCATAACATATCCGACAGATAGTAGAGCATAATATAGTATACTCGCATACAGGGAGTGAAAACAGCATATAAAAGCCAGAGGTCCGGCTATACAAACCTAAACTTCACCTTGAAAGAGTAGAGTCTGGAGTGTGTAGGGCCAAACACTCAAACCTCGGGCTCACCCGGCTCCTCCAACTCTAAACAAAACTAATAGAAACTAACTTAGACTCTATATGAAACATAAAGACGCAAGGTGTGCAAATATGAATGAGATGTGACATGTATACGAGATGAACAAGTTAATCACATAGCATAATTCCACAAAAAACACCAAATCATGCTTGAAATTTAATTAACCCAAAACATATAAATCATAGATTAACTTAAATAAATCAAACACATGCGAAAACGAAGAGCGAAAACACAAATAGGGGGTCCGGAACGGCCATTCCCATGCATAAGGCCGCGTGGGAACTAGCGTTCCCAACCAAACCGCCAACGAAGATGGGAATGGTCGTTCCCATCCCTGTCTTACCTGGGAACGGTCGTTCCCAGATTCAGGCTGATGTCACCATAGGTGGAACGGCCGTTCCGGCCTTAAGGCCAAACGAGAAGGGTCGTTCCAGCTCCAGAACTGGAGCAGGCCTTCATCTTCTTCGTGGAAGCTACGGAAATTCTAATCCGTGGCTTCCAAAATCCGATTCCAACCATCCCAACACTCACAAAACAACACCCAAGCATATATAAACTCATATAAAACATTCTAGACATATAAACAATAATTCCCCCAAGTTTTAGAAGGATTTTAGCCCCAAAATTCCCAAACCCAATTTTTATGAAATTCAATCATTCAACCATAGATTCAAGCAAATCAAAGTTTTAATCACGAATTTACAGCAACTAAGGCATAAAGGGAACATCCCAAACATCAAAGCATGCTCAATAAACCATTAATTTCATCATATTACCAAGTTGGGGGCTTAAATTCCATTTTCACATGATTTCTCCAAACAACCAAAACTCAAGCATAAACATGAATCAAATTGGTAAATAAACACGAAACTAACCTTCAAACTCGAAGGGAAAAAAACGAGAGATACGAGCTCTCGGTAGAATATGGGTCTCTTGACTTGATCTTCTCTTGAAGCTCTTCCTTGTCTGTCCCTTTGTGAGGCTTGATGGGTTTGAAATGAAATGAGGGAGAAAGGAGATCTAGGATATTTATGTGGTAGGTAGGTCCCGGTTAGGTAAAAATGAACCAAATGACTCTCAAGTTAAGTAAACTGGATAAATAGAAGGTTCTAGGTTACGAAATAAATTCTAATTGGCCGAATTTATGAAACAACCCAATTGGCGGTGTCGGAATTCGTAATCGAATTTTCGAGCTTGTATCGGTCCGAACGACCCCAAAACCAACCTAATTTAAATTAGGCCCACATAACAAATAGGCCGAAGTCCTATTTCACATTAAAGCCCAACAATTACATTTATTTTCAAAGTTGTCATGCAAGAATTCATATTTTATCATTTCTTATTTTAACCCAATTAATCACATAGTCTCTTAAAGTTGATTAATCACATAATTACGTAAATTAAACTCTCTCGTGATGCAAACATGTTCGGTGTAGCGGGGCGTCACACGTGGTTTGTCTCGGGGCATTGCCTAGTAGTTCACAAGTGGCTTTCGAAGTTCCAGGCGTCAAAAGACAGAATACACACAGCCATTACGTGGGTCCGGATCTCATAACTATCCATGGAATACTATAGCGAGAGGATCCTACGCGCGGTGGAGGAGAGTATTGGTACGCCGATTAAAATCGATAAGAACACGTACCATGGGGACAAGGCGAAATATGCAAGGGTGTGTGTGCAACTGGACTTGGATAAACCCCTCCTTAGCACGGTCGAAGTAGATAGGACGGTACGACACATAGCTTACGAAAACTTGCCTTCGATTTGTTTACACTGTGGCCGCATGGGGCACCGAGAGACTGACTGCATGGAGAGAAAGGATGAGGAGACAGTGCAAACTAAAGCTACAGACTCCGGGGTGGGTCAAATGCAAGGGGGAGAGTCTGAAGCTTCGGATGAAGTGGTTGCTAAACCCGAGTTCGGGCCGTCGATGATGGCTGGAAGAGCGCGGCCCGCTCGCCCTAGCGGCGCAACAGCGAATACGCAGCCGTCAAACTCTAACCGAAATATATTTGGAATCTTAGACTTTTCTTTAGAGGAGTCTCAGTCTGAGAAAATTCCTTGTGACACAGTGCCGATTGCGCAGAATATTGCTCGTACCGATATACACGCTAAAAAGAAAGGTAAGGGCAAAACACCTGGGAAAATCTTAAAGCGCACATCTACGGATAAGAACATTAAAGAAAATGACATGTGTTTGACCCTCAACTACCCAAGTCGTGTTTTACGTTTAGGGTAGGGCATGATGGGACCAGAAAACCGTTAGCGAACCGCACCAACACCATGCCAGCTACTGGTGTCTCTACAGAGAACAACCCCAAAATTCTGTAGAAAAAGAGCCAAATGTGCCAAAGTTTATACCGTGTTGTGGCGGGATGCCGTTGGGTGACCCCAGTACTAGTTCACTTACCTCTTCTTTGGAAGGGGATCCTGTGCAACATTCTCAACAGACAGTGGCTGACACGGAGACGAAAAATAGTACTTTTGTATGGGAACCAGACCCGCCGGATGAATAGGAGAGACCGGAAAAAGTGGAAGATGGGCTTGAGGGCATGATTTTTATGGCGGGATTGCTATAGTTACTGATGTCAAGGCGGACTCCAAGAACGTTGGCTGTTGAAGCTAGCTTCTTTTCGCACTCTAGTTTCTTGATGAGAGTCTTAACTTGGAATTGTCAGGGGACAGGGAATGAGGCATTCTGCAGAAATTTTAGTGAGATTACACGGGAACACAGACTGGATGTGGTGTTTCTTCTTGAAACCAAGGTCATCGAATTGCAGGTGGATAGCATTGCAGGTAATCTTAGTTTTCCGAATGTGTGCAAGGCGCCGACGGATGGGCGGGAAGAGGGAATTTGGATATTGTGGGATAATCAACTCAATGATACGGAGGTGATAAACGTTTCACACCAAGCTATTCATGCTATTGTTGGGCCCAGATGGAAACTCCTTGGCTTCTCTCGGGGATCTATGCTAGCCCCATTTTAGCATGGAGGGAGGAAATTTGGCGGAATCTAGAGCTTTTTAATAAGGATTTGGCGCTACCGTGGATGTTGTCTGGGGATTTTAATGATATCCTCGGGCCAAGCGAGAAGAAGGGTGGAAGTGAGGTAAATTGGAATCGATGTTTGGCTTTCAAGGACCATATTGATAGTTGTGGTTTAATGGAGCTTACTACGCATGGACCGCATTTCGCTTGGAAAGGTACGGTTAGGGGCGGACGCAAGGTGATGGAAAAACTTGATAGAGTTTTGGTTAACACGGAGTGGCGCCTAATGTTCCAGGAAGGGGTTGCAATGGTGCTACCAAAAAAGCACTCCGACCACCACCCTTTGCTTTCGTATTGCATAGGAATGGAGCCGCCACCCTAGAGGCGACCATTCCATTTTGAGATTGCTTGGGACTCTGATCCGAGTTGTCGTGGTGTCATTCAACAGATTTGGTCGGATGATAAAATGTTTGTTGAGGGCCGAAATGGTGAAAGCCCTTCCAGATGCGCTCAAACTTTGGAACTGTGAGCATTTCGGGAATGTTTTCATAAAGAAGCGTAAGCTCAAAGCACGGATTTTGGGTATCCAGAGACTTGATCAAGAAAGACTTCACCACAAACTCCAAAGTCTTAAACAGGAGTTAAGTACCGAGTATAATAATTTATTAGAACAGGAGAAGAAGATTTAGTTCCAAAAATCTAGAGTGGATTGGCTGCGGTTTGGAGATCGGAACACACAGTTCTTCCATATATCTACCATTACACGCCGGAGACATAACAAAATTAATACACTTCGTATTGGCGACCGATGGGTCACAGACGAGTAGGAACTTCAAGATCATGCTCGTGAATTTTATGCTAATTTATTCACGGGGGATGGGGGCACCACCGGGGGGCTGCTCCCTAAAAGCAACATTCAGCGAGTCATCTCAGATGAATGGAAAGTGAAGCTGGCAGCCATAGCAACTTGGGAAGAAGTTCACTTAGTGGTTCAGAGTATGGCTCCATTTAAAGCGTCGGGGCCGGACGAGTGCCCAGCTTTTTTCTTTCAAAAGTATTGGGAGATTGTCGGCCCTTCGGTCGTTCGACTAGTGAATGATTGTTTGGATAAAGGGAAAGTTCCAGAGGAGATTAGACAAGCTTTCATTTGCCTCATCCCGAAGACACCCAACCCGGAATCTATCACGGAATTTCGTCCCATTGCTCTCTGTAATGTTATGCTTAAGATTATTACGAAGATGCTTGTGCTTAGATTGAAACCGTTCATTAAAGATGTCATTGGCTCCAACCAGAATAGCTTTATCCTGGGTCGGAGTACACAAGACAACATTCTCACTTTGCAGGAGATAGTACATACTCTTCATCAGTGTTTTGCGGACCGGACGGTCCGACCACTAGAACCGTCAAGGAACTGTCCGGTTAACCCTCAAAACCGGACAAAACTCAAAATTGTGACATTTTGAGAGAATCGTCCAAAATCCCAGTTGGACCAGTAAAATCGGTAAACCGTTCAAGGGTCATGCGAACCGTTCGGTTTTTGAAAAAATAACAAATTAAGAAATTAAACCCTAATTTCTCTAATTTTCTTAATTTTTCTTCATAATTTTTATATATTTTCTACCACCACTTTTTTAAAACTAATGTATTATGTATTTTTTATTGTTACAAATAAAAAATTATGGATCTATTTTTTATTTTAGTTCATAATGTTTATGTTTTAATTAATTGTTTACAACATTTTTATATTTGAATATTATATTTATTTATAAATCGAAAAAATATAAAAATAAGTTTCAAAATAAATTTTATTATTGATTATTTTTATATATTTAATATTTAATATTATTTATGACATAATGATGACGTCACCGGTTCAACCACGGTTGACCCAACGGTTGAATCACTAACCTTAACCCAGTTGATTTTCCGGTTCGCTTACCGATCTGATCCTGAAAACATTGCTCTTCATAACTTTAGAGATCAGAAGGGGGGTATGATTCTCAAGATGGACATTGAGAAGGCGTATGATAGAGTGCGGTGGGACTTTCTTCGGGAAACGTTGGAGTTTTTTGATTTCCCAGTTTGCATCACAAATGCCATTATGAGTACGGTCAGTAGCATAAGACCTGCAGTGCTGTGGAACGGGGGAGCAACGGAGCCTATAGGCCCCATACAACCTTCTTGTGGCATCCGTCTGGGCGACCCTATTTCGCCGTACTTGTTTGTCCTCTGCATGGAGACACTTACCTATTTTATAGAGGATGCGATTTCTACCGGAGATTCGAAACTGATTGTCGCGTATCGCGGTGGGCCGTTAGTCTCACATCTCCTTTTTGCTGATGATATACTCTTGATGGGAAAAGCTACGAAAAAGGGAGCTATGAAAATTAAGGCGGTCATGGACCAGTTTAGCCATCCCTCTGGTCTCATGATGAACCCTCGAAAGCCTAGTATGGTGTTTGCATCTTATGTCCCGGCGCCTTTGAGAAGGAAACTTTATACTATTTTGGGAATTCAAGAAAAATCATCCCTGGGTCGTTACTTAGGGGTTCAAATCGGTTGTGGGAGGGATCACAGAAACCTCTTAGCTAATATTGTTGAAATAGTGGAGAAAAGATAGGCGAGGTGGAAAGCTAAGAGTTTGACCATGGTGGGTCGAGCTACACTCATCTAATCCGTGACAAACTCC
>JBBMKE010432977.1:0-10268 GCA_037834125.1 Lippia alba
GGGACATTTGGTGGGGTTTAGGAGGTTTTCGCCGGTTAGTATGGGGTTGCTGATGCTCCTGGCAGCGGAGGCGATGGTTTTGGTGAATTTGATGTACTTTGAGCCTCGTGCTACCAAGGTTGATTGGTTAATTTTCTGAAGTAATGTTGTTTATCTCATTACATGTATGTAGGACGGTTATACGATTAACGGTGTTCGATGTTTTGGGAGTTGCAGGTGATGCTTGAGAGAATGAAGAAGGAGAAGGAAGAAGGGCAGGCGAAGGAAGGGGAAGCTAGTGTGGATCAGGGAGCTGAAGTTGCTGGTAAAGCTGGGCAGGAGCAGGATGCTGGTAAAGCTGGGCAGGAGCAGGAAGCCGGGAAGTTTCGTGCGCTTCGGAGGCTGAATTCGTATTCGTCTTTCCTGAATGTTGCCACCATCATGTGTCTTTCTTGGCATCTGGTTGAATTAGGGCCGCCTCTACACGGTATATGCTGAAATGGACTTGTTCTTGACTTGAGCTTCGATGTAAGAGTTGTCACTCTAGTTATGAAATCTCAGGTTGTGTGTACATGTAAATAACAGTTTGATATATGAATGTATTTCTCTTGGTTGTTCATTACTCTCGTGGTCACTTTTGTATTACTCTCGTGGGCACTTTTGTATGTACGTATCTCCTGTCTCGGTATTTACAGGCAATGCATGGATACATATACATAGGCGTTAGGGGTGTGCATTCGGTTATAACCGAACCAACCGAACCGAAATTTCGGTACACCAAAAAAGCATACTGAATACCGAACCGAATTAATCAATTCGGTACGGTTTTTACCGAAATAATTTCGGTTCGGTTCGGTAAATACCCGATTTATCAAATTTGTACAAAAAAAGGAAAAAGGAAATATAACACTTAACAAGCATTACAACCAAAATATATAATATAATAATTAATATATAATATAATATAAGAGAAATATTTAGCAAATAAAAGAATAAATAAAAGAAATATAATATAATATAATAAAAATATATAAAAATAATAATTAATATATAATATAATATAAGAGAAATATTTAGCAAATAAAAGAATTAATAAAAGAAATATATACATATTAGACTATTTAACAAATAAAATATAATATAAAAGAAATATAATATAATATAATATAATATAAAAATAATAATTAATATATAGTTCGGTAATTCGGTCGGTTCGGTATACCGCATGGTATTACCGATACCGAACCGAATATCGAATTTTTAGAATTTTGTGTATCGAAAATTCGGTTTCGGTCGGTTCGATCGGTTAAACCGAACTCTGCACATCCCTACCCCCAACCGATGGATCTTTTAGCACCTAAAACGATATTCAGGGGGTTGGGTTGTAATTTCCAATACCTGAAATACTTTTTCTGTAAATACTTCAAATCTTAGGGGTAGTTAATGTAATTTGTTCTAATGAAAAATGAACATTTTCTTGTTGCTAAATTTTGTTAATTTACAGGTGAATGCTTGCACTTGTTTGGGATATTCTTGAATTTGGCTTCAAAATAATGATGTAATTAATTTGTGTATTATTGTTTTACTATGCTGCATGCAGATTTGTGAAGGTTCGATTGTGTATGCAAGTGCAGTAGCCAACAAGCTGATTGAAGTTGTGGATAAACAGTATGCAGCCATCCCACCAACTAACAGCTATTAGGTATATATGTGCAAAAAGCGGTAAAATTCAATTTGGATATATTCCTCTTAGCTTAAAATATACTGCAAAACTAATGGTTAGATAAGAATTTTTTCATCTATGATGGACGAAAAACTTCCTAAAAAATTATTTTGTCATGTTGGGTCGTGTCGGACGCCGAGGAAGATCGGAAAATTAAGGAAAAAAGGTCATACCATAAATTGTAGGTTAATTATTACATTTTATATATGACAATTTGTTTGTGTCTGATTCGGACAAAAATTGGTAAAGACAAAAGTAACATGAATTGCAAGTAGCAGTTTCACAGACAGGGTATGAAACTGAGTCAAACTTTTGGACATACTTTTCTCAATATAGCCATACACAAGTACATACAGAATTCTTACCTTCCTGCACAAGGCCAAAACAGAAGAAAAAAAGAAGCTTTTTTAGTAGCATAGAGCTGGTTATACTAGGTCTTTGAGCCTGTAATAGCAACATAGGATTATGAATTCTCACCTAGATGAATTGAAGTGTGTCTTATAATATGGTAACAACTTTGATTTTCGGTATTCTTTAAAAGAAAGAAAGACTACATGATTTGTTTTTGCTAGATTCAGGTATATCTATATATCTTCACCCAAAAAAAAAAGGTAATATCTATATATGATCGATTACATTTACTATCCTTGAAGTTACGTAAAATTACAAATTAATTTCTCTTATTCAAGAACTTTCCGCATATTTTCTGACATTTGAGATAAATGTGTAAACCCGTACAAAAAGTTCCATGTATAGAGTTTCAAAAGAGCTATTTTTTTCAGGGCTAATTTCAGAAAATTTTACAAATTTATTCAAATGTTAGCAATTAATTTAGATTGTAATTTCACCTGAACTTAGAGACAGCAAAGACAGCAAATTCAAATGTAATTTGCCCTTATTATATATGCATGTAAAATATATTATCCCTTTAATTATTATCATAACATGCATCACAAAAGAATCAAAATTTGTGACAATATCATAATTGTTACTAAATTTATATGTGTAATTCATTGTATCTTCACAACTGGTACATCTATGATACCCTATAATTCATATTTCTGTTTTTGATTTAATTGATGACTTTGATTAGTTATTGAATGGATATTATTTTTCAATGTTTTGCAGAACCATTTTGCATACATATCAAGAAGCTCGACAACATATACAATATGATATTTTTAGAAGTATTCGAGGATGGATTGAAGTACTAAAGTAGTTTTTCCCTTTTTATGTAAGACTATGTAATAACAATCGGAATGGACTCTTAGAATTGATTTGTTGCAGAAATATACTTTTATTTGCTATTGGGAGACTGTATGTTAAGAATTGAGATAGTAATGCAAAAAAACAAGTTTGGGATACTTGTTATAAGCTAGTACTCTACTTCAATGCATGACCATATTAAGCATGAAATGTAATGTCTCAGAGCTATATGTAATGTGATTAATGTTGACCATGGTGTTTGACAGGAGGAGATAGGTTCGGCATCACGTCGAAATTTTGAACGGGTTTTTCTGTTCTTTATGAAATTAACTTTTAGGGAAAGAAGTTATTGAATTTTTCTGTGAGAGGATTTCGGTCTCGGGTTCGGTTTTGGTTTAGGATGAAGCTGTTTGGAACAGAGAGGCAGTCGTCCGATTGGACTGAGAATGATAGTAAAGATCCACACAGTGGACAATGGCTTGAATTTGCTTACCCGAAATTGTTGCCACTTACTTGGATGGCATTGTTACTATACAAATATGCATTATAATTTGACAAACTCTCTAGTTTGTTTACTTTTCACATTCACCAAATTTGACAATGTTTTCATTTCTGGTTTGTGTGCGACTCTGAGGAGGAGAGAGATCAGCGATATGGCTGCATATGCTACTGCACTTTCGCTTTTGAAGACTCTATCGAAGCTCAAGGGCAATCCTAATCACCTACAAATCGAAGAACTTTTTGAGCAGTCGAATACTTGAAGTGTATTCTTGTGGAAAACAGAGTGGTTAAAACCGAATTTGAAACCCAAATCAGAGATGCAATTTATGAATCTCAAGACATCATCGACTCCCACATGTGGTCAGCTCACTCCGTTTCTCCATCCGGAGAATGCCTTATGTATATATCAAAACGATGGCCAATCAAACCTATCACAAGCTGAAGTTTGCAACAAGAGGTTCCATGGAGAGCTGGAGAGAGTTGTGAAAAATATTAATTTGATTGCTGAAATGTCGACTGAGGAGTTCAGTCATCTGACTTTGGCCCAGCAAATAAGCGCCTCGGCATGGAGGAAATCCGACAAAATTACACTGCAAGAAGGAAGTACAGAGTGGTTGGACGCGATGAAGACATAAACGAGCTCAAGGATCGGTTGATGGGCTCCAAGTTGTCCCGATTGTTGGGGTTACCGGAATGTGTAAGACCGCTGTTGCTCGTTGCCTTCTCAGGGATCCTATCATTATAAACCACTTTGATGCTATTGGTTGGTAAAGGTATCTATTAAGTACAACAAAAGTGATAAATTGTTAGATATCTTGAGGAAGTCAAGTATTGGAATCTATGGAGAGGCTGTCCTATGGGCTCATATTACTGCAATTATGCTTTATATGAAGATGAGGAATAAATGGGCAGCTATGATGCCATGAAAAAATGCATATTAAGTCTAGGTATAATTACGACTTTACGGTATCCATAGAAGTATAACTCAAAACAAAAATGAAATGTTACTGTTTTGCTACGTCTGCCCAAAATAAGTCAGAAGCTATAAATATAATATCCACATCCAATGAGACTACAAATTTTGCATGACAGCCAACAAGTCATCACGTATATCTGATATTCAGTAAAGGAATAAAGGATAATTACGAATATCCCCGAGTTTTAACTTGAAAATTACGGAGAAATTTCAAAAAACACCCTAGGCAGGGTGTTATTTGTAATTTTCCCAAGCTATTTTTCTTAACCCATGTTCAAAACTCAGTTTTATTTCGTAACATCTCAAATATGAGGGCATTTTCGTAATTGAATTAAACTTCAGACGTATTCATAATTATCCCTAATAATAATTCACAAATAGCAACAAGCAAATGTACTAGTCTGCTGATTTAGAAATCAGAAATTAGAGACACTCTACTACTGTAAAATAGGAATAGTCTATTCCAGATAGGCTTGTTCAAATTTGGAACACATACCTCTTATATTTTGCAAGCAGAAGCATCAGAGCTTCTAATCATCCCGTGAAGAATAGATGTCAAATTTAGTTGAATGATTTCCCTGTTTTCGCATCACCTCCTTTATATCCAGAGCTGAATTCATAAAGGATGTACTGCAATCAACCACCTCCAACGATTCAAGAGTTGAGCTACCTGCAAATACTGCAGGGATGTGTCGCAGTTTATAACAGTTCCTAATGAACAAGCTACTCAAGATCGGGAAGATGGAACCTGTACTAGAATCAAATTTCCAGATATCCAAATCCATGTCTTCTAACAGCAGGACTTGTAGTACAGGGAATTCATCTGTTTTCACTTCCCACTCGGGGCCTTGGAAGGCATAGTTATGCAAGTATAGCATTATAAGCCGTGGCAATGCAGCAATCGAGCTCATATACTTCCAAGGAAATCCACACCCATCCAAAGTTAAGGTCATAAGAGAAGATGGAAAAACGGGAATGGAACAAGGAACGACTTGTGACCCAATATCAGGATAAATAACAATGCACTTAAAGGAAACAAGGTGATCAAGGATGTCAAGATAACTAAAAAAACTCAATGCTTCATCCTCTTGTAATGATTCAATTCGAACTTCCAACGTAATAATATTTGGGATTCCTTCAAAAATGGTTCGGGTACAGCTGCGACCACTCACGTCTAAAAGCTGCTTAAGTCCTTTTAGCTTAGTGCCAGGAGGAGGCTCAGGCAGGTCACTTCCCACCACCTGTAGATGAAGCAACTCTTCCAAATTCCAAATCTCGTCAGGCAGATAAGATGGAACTCCAGAGCATTTCATATTGAGATACTGTGAAACAATCAAAACCTGAAGTTTTTGAAGATTGCACAATGCTACAGGGAGTTGTCCATTATAACTGAAAGTAAGGTACTTCAATTGAATTAAATTGAGGATTTCATGTGGGATAGTGTAGAAGCCGATTCTGATAGCATCAAGTACCTCGAGCAGCTTGAATTCTTTTGACCATGCCCAAATTCGATATTGATGTTCTGGGCCTGAAAAAATAAGACTACGCGCTAACGAATCCATGTTACATGTGGCCAGGTCTTTGATGAAATGGTGGATATTCTGTTGGATGCACAGCCGACGTTGCTGAGTATATGCGGTGTCTCCAGCGTAACTTGCATCCTTATTTATTACAAGGAAGAACTTCTCCTCTTTAGCTTTTCTTACTAGAAAATCATGAAAAACTTCCTCAGCAATTCTTATACTTGAATTGTAGTGGTCTTTGGACTTCAGACGCGTAACAGTAAAACCTCGTTTGGAAAGTTCTTCCTCAGACATTCCGGCTATCTCTATCGTGCTATTTAACTCTCCAACTTCTGCAACAAACCCTTCTACAATCCATTGGATCACAAGCTTCAACCAAGGGGTGGCATAGTTGTAAGGAAAAATTGCCGTGTAGAGAAGACATACTTTCAGCTGTTGAGGCAAGTGGTTGTAAGTGAGAGATAGCAATGCCTCTATGAGGTCAGCATAGTTCTCCATCGAAATAATTGAAGACAAAACTACCTCCCAATACTCTGTAGTTGGGTTGGCACAGGAGAGTAGTTTTCCAACAATGACAACCGCATGAGGTAATCCTCTGCAACTCGCGGCAATATCCTTTGCGATAATAGCAAGATGTGTAGGGCATGATTCACCATCAAAGACTACGTTTTCAAGCAAAGCCAAGGTAACTTCATCACTCAAACGATCCAATAAGTGAGGACGGGCAGGTGCGACTTCCACATCCCTAGTTGTTAGCAGGATTCGACTCCCGTTATAGTAATCCGGGAACAATTCTTTCAAATCGTCCCAGGACGCAACGTCTCTTACATCATCCAGTAGAATGATGTACCTCTTATATTTTAGAGAATTGTGGATATGTTTCACCAATTGTTGGTCTGTTTTCTGTTGGATTTCGTCGCTCCAATAATCGACATCCTCAAATCGGTAATTTACACGAAGTCCGGTACTCAACTTCCTCAAGGATGCTATGATATCTAACAATTTATCTCGTTTGTCGCACTTGACAGACACCTTTACCCAACCAATAGCATCAAAGTGATTTACAATCATACCATCCTGGAGAAGACGATAAGCAAGAGCAGTCTTGCCCATTCCAGCAACGCCAACAATGGGGACAACTTGGAGCGCATCAGATCCATTCATCAACCGATCCTTGAGTTCATATATGTCATCATCACGCCCAAGCACCGGATAATCCATTTTTAACCATTCAGTTTCATCATAATTTCTCCATACCGAGTTGCTTATTTTCCTGTCCAAAGTGACATGATTGAACGCCTCCGCTGTCATTAGAGCAATCAAATTAATATTTTGTTTCACCCTCTCCAGGTCTTCATGGAAGCTCAGGCTGCTAATTTCAGCTTCCGAAGGAGAAAGGAAGTGAGATGAGCAGATGTGGGTGTCGAATATGTCTTGAGCTTCATAAATGGCATCTCGAATTTGAGTTTCGAATTCTGGTTTAACCTCTCTGTTTTCCTCAAGAAAACATTTCAAGTGATAGACCGCTTTAAAGAGCGATTGGACTTGGATTTGGGTATAGATACTTTGGAGTCCTTGTTGAAAGAAGGCTCTGATTTGTAGCTGATCAGGATAGCCTTGGAGGATCCATAGATTACTCAATAGCGACTGTACGGCACCATAGGCAGCCATATCTGCACAAAATCACTTTCAGTTTCTGAGGTACAACCAAGAAATGAGGGTGGCTCCTTGTAGATCGGTGAGGAGCACACATCTCCCTTAACGGATCGCTGAATATTTAATTTACCTCCTTCCATTTATTTTATCGAGTCGGAGTGTGGAGTGACCTTAAGGTTGGGATTTAAGTTTTTGGCACAAGAAATGGAAATATTGTAAAATTTGGTGAATGTTGAAAAGTAAACAATGGTTGCTTAAAAAACAAAAGTGAACAATGGTGGACTCTTCATTTGTGTGGGCGCCCCAATAAAGTAGAAAGTTTGTCAAATTATAACGCGCTTTTTATACTAGTAGGTGACACGTGTCTCTCGTATTATCCCATTTATTTTTATTTTTCAATTGGGAACTTTGATTCAAATTCTTCTCAGTAGATTTTATTGGGTTTTTTTTTTCTGAGATTATATTTATAATGTTTACAATATTTTGAAATATATCAGGTCATGTTTGAGCTTACAAGTGTAGCTAGCATTTTTTATTTTCTTTAAAATTAAGTGTTCAATATATTTATTTGAGTTTTGGAATTAAAAGTATGTATTTATTTTTTTCGATTGTTGAAGGAGAATCTTATTTTTTTCCTTTTTTATTTTTTTTAATAACTATTTTTTTGATATTTCTTTTTGAGAAATGTTGCTAGACTTTCACCATTGCCCATGTTTTCATCCCCGTCCAAAATTTGTATCTCCTCATTTAGTTTGTTGATTTTTTTCTTCTCTTTGAATATCTCTAGTTTTGTTTGATTCTTTGCTTTTTTTATCGAAAAATTATGAAAAAAATCCCCAATTGTGGACTCAATTTGCTCCCTAGGTCGAAATTTTTTTTAGTTCACTCCCCAGATGAGAATTAAAATTTGATTTTACTCCCCAATTTGGGCAACAAATACGATATATTGCGATTTAGATACGCGATATCATGATTTGAATATGCGATTTCTGAGTTTTATCAAAATGCTGGAATCGTGATATCGTGTATCTAAATCATAATATGTCGTATTTGCTGTCCAGATTGGGAAATAAAATCAAATTTTCATTTTCATTTGGGGAGTGAACTAAAAAAAATTTCGACCTAAATTTTTTCAACTCATTGAGAGTTTTATAAAAATGCCCATTTTTTTAATCTCTTGTTCCTTATTTTTGTTTGCCCTTTGTATTTGATCTCATTATGTGTTTTTTTTTTCCGAATACAACTATTAAAACCGCTTCCTTCGTAATTATTATAATATTTTGGTTTTTTTGTAAATTAAGATAACAAAAGAAATTCAAAACTCATTTTCTTTTGAGTTTGTGTGTTTGTGCACAAGTTGGATCGAGGACTATTATCATAGTAAAAGTTGTTTTTAGTTGTAGTTCCCCTTGTAAAAATTTAGTTATATTATTTGATTTATTTACTCTATAAAATGTATTTTTATATATATTTTTCTTTGTGTGTGTTTTTGTATTATATACTTTTTTAACTCTGAAGTTCCCACAATTACTCTCTTACTTTTCACTTTTTTCCGACCATTCATATTGCATGCACATTTTTTGCTTAAATTTCATTATGAAATTTACTTTTTCTAAATGTAATCATTAGAATGATAGACCCTAAGTGGTGGGAGATGCGATTAACTACATATCAATGAACTGAAGAGGACAGTGGCAGAGTTGAAAGTTCTTGTGGAGAAGAAGAGATGTGCTAAGGAAAGGCTTAAGAGACCCAAGACTGAAAATGATGAATCAAAGTCTGTTGTGGATCATACGGATAATCCTTTCAACGATTCGCCGATGAGGAGCTCGTGGCTTCATCGGAAATCAAAGAACACGGAGGTTGATGTGCGAATCATTGATGATGAAGTTACAGTGAAGCTTGTTCAACAAAAGAGAATCAATTGCTTGCTCTCTGTATCAAAAGTTCTTGATGAGCTTCAGCTTGATCTCCACCATGTTGCTGGAGGACTGATTGGAGATTATTATAGCTTCCTCTTCAACTCAAAGGTGATCATCAAAACATATGTATATATATATATGCATAAACATTTTCTTGTTGCTAAATTTTGTTAATTTACTGGTGAATGCTTGCACTTGTTTGGGATATTCTTGAATTTGGCCTCAAAATAATGATGTAATTAATTTGTGTATTACTATTTTACAATGTATGTAGCAGATTTGTGAAGGTTCAATCGTGTATGCAAGTGCAGTTGCCAACAAGCTGATTGAAGTTGTGGATAAACAGTATGCAGCCCATCCCACCAACTAACAGCTATTAGGTATGTACAAAACCCCCCTAAAAACTAAAACTTTAATGACACGTTTCTATCGCACCTTTCCTCACACATTTCTTGCTCCTGACCTTTTCTCACACATTTCTTGCTACTGAAAAACTCTAACAAACGCAACTGATAATCAACCCTATAAAAACCCCTATGGCATCATTCAGAAAAAGATATTCTCTTTCAAAACTCTCCAAATTTCTTGCAAACCCCTATGGCATCACTCAGAAAAAGATACTCTTTCAAAACTCTCCAAATTTCAGGTTTAGTTCGTCCTAATTTCCTTTTGATATTCTCTTTCAAAATGGCTCGTTGTATTTTCATCTTTTATCTTCTCTTTCCGTTCCTTTTCTCCACGATCTCTTCCGTCTCTCCCTTTAATTGCACAAGATGAAAGAG
>JBBMKE010432997.1:0-10267 GCA_037834125.1 Lippia alba
ATATAAGGGGAGCTTTGCTCCCCTTTTGTTGATGATGGTCTTTTGGTTCATGTGTTGAACACCTTTCCTTTTATCCATATTCATATCAAACCCTAGAAACAGCCTAAACACTACTAATAGAACTAGCATCCTCCCTTAGTAAATTGTGATCATATTGGTGGACTATTCTCTAGAGGGCTACTTTCGTGGATCTAAAAAGAATCGATAAAACCAAGGAGAGGGGATCAAGCCGCTTGAAGAGCAATTTAAGGCTGCTAAATTGCTTCAAGAAAGAAAACAATAAAAGTAAGATTTGTTTTCTCTCTGTTTAAGTATAAGCATCACGAGTTAGATCAGGTTTTTGGAAAAAATTTTAAAATTTCTGCTGCGTTCCTTACTGTTTTTTCCAACACGTTTCATAAAGACAGATTTGAAAATCTCGAGCGACCCAAACGGTTGTTTGCAAAATGCACTAGGGCCCCAAACGCCTGTTTGGATCAAATTTTCTGGGAAAAACATGCAGGAAAACAAGGGTTCAATCCCAAAACACCCAACATACTTAAATTGGTCCAAACCAATGCAACACAAGCAAAAACAATACATCAAGGATCATATATTCATGCATATGCATCAAGAAAAACAAGAAATGAAAGCTTGGGTTACAAACCCCATTCAAATGCACATATTGATCAATTATGGTTACAAGCCATTAATGCATTCAACAACCAAAGTCATGGAATATGTATAATAAATGCATCACCTAGCACTCAAATATCAAGTCCAAATTCACCCAATTGCATTCAAATGCTCTAAACCAAGAAATGTGCAAAATGACCTAACAATTCACTTCAAGTGCCAAAATCATATATGCAACAAATTTCATGAAAAATTGATCGGAGTAAAAGTTAGAGGATGAGATGGGGTTTCCAAAACTTACTTGGGCTCGAGAATTGGTGAAGAAACGAGAGAGATATGGTGGATTGAAGGTGGATCAAAGTGTGGAACTTGGAGGGCTACTTGCTCTTCTTTCTTGGTTGAAATGTATAAGTGTGGAGAGAAATGAGGGGTTCAAGCCTTTAAGGCTGAACCGATTCGGTTCAAAGCTTCGGGTTCGGTTCTTGGTTTTCTCAGTTTAATTTGTTTCGGTTCAAAGTGGTTTCAGGTTTAATTCTTCGATAATTAAAAATAAATGAAATGTAATTAAATGCAAATAAATCCATGTAATTCACATAATTTCAAATAAAATGAAACTTAAATTTAATCACATAATTTACCTGTCGGCTCAGAAATACGGGGTGTTACAACCTCCCCCCTTCCAAGAACCTGGTCCCCAGGTTCACTTCTCGACCTGAGAACAACTCCAGATACAACTGACTCATTTTCTCCTCAGTCTCCCAAATAGATTCCTCCGACTTCTGATCTCTCCACAATACTTGGACCAAGGGAATATGCCGGTTCCTTAGAGTTTGCATCTTCCGGTCTTGAATCTTAACCAGGTGCCTTAGGATCGTCAAGTCCGGCTCAAGCTGTACCTCCTCAATTGGGAGTATGGTTGCTTCATCGGGATAAAACTTTTTGAGTTGCGAAACATGGAACACGTTGTGTATCCCGGTCAAATTTGGCGGTAAGTCCAACTTGTACGCTACTTCTCCAATTCTTTTAAGAATCTCGAACGGTCCTAAATATCTCAGATTCAACATCCCACCTTGACCAATTTGAGAGAATCCCTTCCTCGGTGATGCTTTCAGGAAAACCCTATCTCCCACCTTGAATTCGAGAGGTCTCCTTCTCTTGTTGGCGTACTTTTTCTATCTATCCTGAGCTGCCTTCATCCTTTGTTGAATTAGCTTCACTTTCGCGGTAGTCTTATCAATCTTCTCCCGAGGTGTCGCTCGCTCGAGCTTACCCTCTTCCGTCCACCGTAAATCCTCGATGTCCCAAAATAGAGGCGACCTACACTTCCTCTCGTACAGTGCCTCATAGGGAGCCATTTTTATCAAAGCCTGATAATTGTTATTATAGGCAAACTTGATCAAAGCTAGGTGCTTGTCCCATTTATCCTTAAAATCTAGGACACACGACCTCAACAAGTCTTCCAAGTATCGAATCACCCTCTCTAATTGCCCATCGGTTTGGGGATGGAAAGTCGTGCTAAAAAGAAGTTTTGTTCCCAACTTCATATGTAATTCCTGCCAGAATTTAGCCGTAAACCTGGGATCCCAATCTGAAATAATACTCACGGGCATACCATGAAGTCTCACAATCTCGTTCCAATAAATCTCGGCTAGCTTTGGAGTCTTGTACGATATCTTAACCTTGAGAAAGTGAGCAGACTTCGTCAATCGGTCGAAGATCACCCAAATTCCATCGAATCCTCCCCTAGACCTTGGCAAGCCAGATATAAAGTTCCATAGTCACTTGCTCCCACCTCGATTCGGGGATCGAAAGTGGTTGGAGAGTTCTTTCCAGTTTCTGGTGCTCAGTCTTCACCATTTGGCACACGAGACACCGCTTCACGAAATTAGCGACGTCCCTTTTCATGCCATTCCACCAATAATATTCCCTTAAGCCTAGGTACATCTTTGTACCACCGGGATGAATGGAATATCCCAATCGGTGTGTTCCTCAAGTACCAGCCTCTTGAGCTCTTCTGGTACACAAACTCGCGTCTTGAATCTGAAGAGTCCCGAATCATCAAACCCAAACTTACTTCCGAATCAACTCTTAATCGAGCTACTAACCTTTGAATTTCTGGATCCGTGCCCTGAGCCTCAATCAATCTCTGTTTCAAATCAGGTTGAACTAAAATATTAGCCAAACGCGCCACCGAAGTCACTACTATCGAACTCTGCTCTGAAGATCCAACACTTAAACCCGACACGCTTGCTTTTCTACTCAAAGCGTCCGCCACAATATTCACCTTGCTGGGATGGTACTGAATTGTGCAGTCATAATCTTCTAACAACTCCATCCATTGCCTCTGTCGGTTGTTGAGATAGTTTTGAGAGAATAGGTACTTCAAACTCTTGTGATCTGAGAAGATCTCAAACGTAAGCCCCATAAAGGTAGTGGCACCATTTCGACAAAGTAAATACGACCGCTGCAAGCTCAAGATCATGAATGGGGTAGTTCTTCTCGTGTTTTTTCAACTTTCTCGATACATAGGCAACCACTTTGTCATCTTGCATCAACACACATCCGAGGCCTTCCTTAGAAGCGTTCGTGTAAACCGCATAGCCTTCGGATCCTTCAGGCAAGGTAAGAACCGGTGCGGAAGTTAATCGTTCCTTCAAAGCTTGGAAACTCTTCTCGCACTCGTCATCCCACTCATACTTAGCCTCCTTCTTGGTTAATCTTGTTAACGGGCTTGCAATCTTGAAGAAATCCTTCACAAATCTCCTATAGTAGCCCGCTAGCCCAAGGAAACTTCTAACTTCGGAGGCATTCTTCGGTCTCTCCCACTGAGCCACAGTTTCAATCATGGAGGGATCGACTTCAATTCCGTTGCCTGAGATTATATGCCTAGGAATGTAACTCTGTCGATCCAGAACTCTCACTTGCAAAATTTGGCATAAAGCTTATGCTCTCTTAGAGTCTCCAAAATTATCCTGAGGTAATGTGCGTGCTCTTCCTCGGACTTAGAATACACCAAGATGTCGTCTATGAAAATTACAACAAACTTGTCGAGAAACTGCCTGAACACTCGGTGCATCATGTCCATAAACACGACCGGGGCATTCATCAACCCGAAAGGTATTACCACGATCTCAAAGTGTCCATATCGGGTATTGAAAGCTGTCTTCGGAATATCTTCTTCCCGAATACGGAGTTGGTAATATCCTTGCCTTAGATCTAACTTGGAGTAGACTTGGGAACCTTGCAAGAGATCAAATAAATCCTCGATGTGGGGCAAAGGATACTTATTCTTCACTGTCATCCGGTTGAGCTCGCTATAATCTATACACATCCTTAAGATCCCGTCTTTCTTCTTCACAAACAGGACCGGTGCACCCCACGGCAAGATGCTCGGATGAATGTATCCACAAGCTAGCAATTCTTCTAATTGCGTCTTTAGTTCCTTCAGTTCTGCAGGTGCTATCCGGTAGGGTATCTTAGAGAAAAGGCTCTGATCCAGGATGGAGGTCAATTACGAAGTCGATGTCCCGGTCAGACGGTAAAGACCCCAGACTCTCTGGGAAAACATCGGCAAAGTCTCTCACGACCTCTGTCTCCTCAAGCTTGGCTTGATCCTTCGGTTTGTTCAAAAGGTAAGCTACTGTAACATCCCGACTTTTCTGCACGTACAGGTTTGTGCCACGTGTGAGTTTAATTATTGTTTTGCATCTATTTTTCATACTTAATTAATGCATTACATTCTTATTTTATTTTTATTTGAACTACTTGAACAATTTGAACTTATGTGATACTTGAACGTTTGTCGATCACGTAATGTGTATTTTGTGAATTTAAATTCTCGAGCATGCCTAATGCGAAATATATGATTATTGGACCTTTTTGTATCATTTAAATTATGTTTGGGGTTTTTGCGTAAGTAGTTTGGACTCAATTTGCACCTCTTTGAATGTTTTGGGGTCATTCAGTAATTATGACCTTTTAGTCCTTAGGCTGTATCTTGAGCTCGGGAACTCGGATTTGAGTTCCAACACCTTTGTTGAGTCCGATTCGATGAATTGGATTTAATAAGCCTAGCCCCATAATTTTCCAACTTCGTTTCGACCCCCGATTACCCGATTTTTGACTCATGTACACTAAATGCCCCTAAAACCTAGATGGGACCAAGCCCATACCTTTTGTTGACTTATTTCCTCTCTTTTTACACGAAATTTCAGCCATTCTCTCCCTCCCACACTCCCCAAACCGATCATCCAAGAAAGAAAAGGGAAAAGAGGAGCCCCAACTCCATTCTTCCATTGTTGTGCCCTACCAAGCTCAAGATTCCACCTTTGCTTCCATCTTCTCTTCAAGGTAAGACCATGGATGAATTTCTCTGGCTCTTGTACTTATCTCTATGTATATATTTCATGATGTCATGTGGTGGAAGTATGTGGATTGAGAATGGCTTGAATAGTTAGGTGTTTGGAGCTTTGATGACTATAGGTGATTCCATGACATTTGTTGGTTCTAATTGCATTTATGGGAGTCTTGGGTGTGAATTCTTGAAGTATTTATGGTTTTGGTTGCTTAGTAGTTGGTTAGGGACTTCATGACATTATTGGCTTATGTGGGTTTGTGAAGGATTGCATGAAAACTTGAGTTGTGGCTCTATTTAGGTGATATATGTGCACAAGTGATGTTTTGATGCATGAGTGTTGAGTTTTGTTGGCTTGAAGCCCCTTGATCCTTGATCCCCTTCTTCCTCTTATTCTTACATGAGTGCTACTATGTGTTGGGATTTAGATATAGGTGTTTTTTTGCTTAAGGGATGGATTTTGGAATCAATTATGCATGTTTGATTGAGTTTGGTGCCGGTTGAACCCTTTTGTGCATATGTGCTTGTCTCGTTGGGAGTTGTGCATGGATTCATGAATTCTGAAAGCTATGTGATATCTTGAATGTTTATGCATGATTTTATGAGTATTTGAATGAGTTTGGATTGATTGAGCATGATTGGAACCCTTTTTGGTCGATTTTACCTTGTTGAGCTAATTTTTGGTATTGCAGGGGAATCCATGGCCGTGGATTTTTACCCTTATTTTTCCCCACGGCCATGGATCCTTCAAGAAGCTACTGCCTCATTTTGTCCTTTTCCCGTGGCCGTGGAAATTTGTGGGCAAATTTCCCACTGGCGTGGATCTTGCTCTGCTTTCAATTTTAGTTTGTTTTGCTTCGTTGACCCTCCATTCGAACTCCAATTGAGCTGAAATTTTAACTATAGAAACCTTTTGAAGTATAATTTAATCTCTAATTTGAATCATCTCATTATCATTTCTTGTTTGTGAGATATAAACAATTCTTTTTGGTGTGGCCAATCTGCTCTCACCCAACTTCTAGTCTACGCCATTTTCACCTCGGTTTGAAACAGGATTCATGCCACACATGCTTGGAAAGATCTATGTGTCTAGTTTCATATCCAACAAAAAAATTCAGTTACAACTTCTAAAACTCGAGTTATTCTCTTTTTACCACAGCTTGTGCGTTTCCAATTTCTGACAGATTTTGCTAATCTTTGCTCAAACCTTTCTCTTCTTTGACCCCCGTTTGTGCTTTGATTGAATTGTATGCTTGCTTAATTGATTATTTATGAATTCGTTTGACATATCTTGTGCAATGTGTGACCTAATATGCGTTACATATTCTCTCGTGTGCATACTTGACTCCATACCTTGTTTGGAAGCTTTGAATGATGATTATTTGCTTCCTAAAAGATTTGAGTGTATTGTTAACTTTATGAATTACATGTTACGTGCTTTTTTATGAGTTCATTGCATGAATTTGATACCCTTATGTGTAATATGTAATCTAATATGCAATATAAGCTCTTTTACGTGTTTGCATGACATCACACATTGTTTGTTTGCTTTGAATGAAATTCCTTGACCTTTATATGAAGTGTGTGCCTTTTTGATGCATTGTATGATGTCTTGTATTCGTTGTATGATATCTATGAACTTGTTTAATGTGGATTATGTGAATTTTGTTTGAATATGAGCTAATATGGCATAAGGTGTTCTAAGTGCTTTCTCATCGCATTCTTTATGCATCACTTCCATCCATATGCATATGCCGATCGTCTAAATGGTTCATGTGAGTCTAAGTTTGTCTTTCGTCCTTTGTTTTGTCTTTAGGTTGGTTTTGTGGTTGAGGAGGTGGTCTTTTAGGCGTTCGTTTGCTCTTCCCGTTCTTGTTGGCCGACAAGGTGAGGTTTCTTTCTTTTAGTTATAATGACCTACAACCCTACCTCAATTTTGAGCTTGAATGTGACTTATCTATATATATATGTACTTAAATATATGATTTGTATGTATTTTGTGAGAATTAGCCCTTCTGCTATGGATCGTTTGCAAAAACATTTTATATACATATGTAAACTACTTTTCTTTTGTTGGTTTTGATAAGAGAGTTGGTGTGTGTGTGTGTGTGTTACTAGCGAGCTTTGGACTTTGAAAGATAAGTCATCATTTTGCCTTGTGTGTTCACTTTGGGCCATAGGGAAGTGGTATGGTATCTCGGGTCGGCCGTGGGGTCGCCGAGCTCTCCCATCGACACAACCCCAAAGAGTGAGATTTCGCCCAACCTCGGGAGGTCGAGGGGAAGGTGGGTTTCCTGTTGTCCGGCGTGAAATATCAAAGGAGCGGGATAGATCCCCCGTCTCAGGTTTGCCGAGAGTTTGGGGATTGAGGGTCGCGCCTCTCTTTCCCAATTGGAGAAGGTGGGATTGTTTATGACTTAGTTTTGCATGTTTGCATTGGTTATGAAATGGAGTAAGTGGGTGAGGAACTCATACTCGCCGAGTTCGTGGGTTTGGTTTTTGCTTATGGTTTGTGAAACGGGAGTGGACTTCTAACTTCTATATATATATATATTATAACGGGCTAAAACATTTTAGAATGCAAAAACCATGCCCCGGTTCATGAACTTTTACTTTTATTCATGCTTTGCTCGTATATTTATATACGTGTGTGTGAGTTAATCCCCTCACCAGTCTTTAGGATTGACCCCTCCTCGTTGTTTTCTTTTTCCCCTTTTGTTCTTTGAGTTGCAGGTGTCTTTTGGAGTTTAAGCTAGGCGGTGGTTGTCTTTTGGAGTCTTTGGGTCTTTAGTTGAGTCTCATGCATTGTACTCCTTTTATTTACAAATTTTGTACTTATTGAATATGTATAAAAATAAGATTTAAAGTTTGAAATTGTAATTTGCAAGATTTAGTTTGCCCTTGCTGGGCTTTATATTTATGTTGAAAAGAGGCTGGTGTGCCAAGTATGCTTGTGGCTCATGTGTTTAATTTATGTCGGCCCGTGGCCATTGTATATGTTTATGATTGCATGAGATCCTGTGACTTCCGCATTTGTTTTTATTTCTTATTGTACACTCTGTTTGAGGGTCTAGACCGCCTAGCCTAGAAGAGTTTTCATTTGTCTGTCATTCGCCGTGGCTTGGTGCGTGTGTGGAGTTCCATTTCGTTACACATGTCGGGCTACAGTGCGGGGAATGTGGTGCCTTTTCGCTCCAGGATGCTACAGTCACGAAGCCTGTCGCGCCGTCCCGGAGGATCTTACTTGCTTCTATGTAAGATACAAATGGGGTGGTCTTCAACCTCACACCCGTAAACACCACTGAGCCCAAAAGCACTTTCTTCTCTCGACAATCCATAACTGCTCGATGCGTAAACAACCAATCCATGCCGAGGATTGCCCTATATTTCTTCATGGGCATCTCTATCAAATCGGCCGGAAAAACCCTCTCTTCAAAGCAAACTAGACAACCTCTGAACACTCTGTCTGTCTCCAACTGACCTGCCAATGGCGAACACACCATATACACATACGCAGAAAGTTCAGCATGCACAGGAAAGGATGCAACAATATCCCGGGCAATGAATGAATGCGTAGCCCCGCGATCAAATAATTCATGCAATGAGATGCCATATATGGTGATAGTACCTTCCACCACTGCATTCTGGTCGATCTCAGCATCCTCCTCCTCGCCCTCAAGGGCGTAAGCACGTGCCTGAATAGCCGGTCTCTTATGCGGGCATGTATCGATCTTGTGCTCAGAAGACCCGCACACATAACACTTCCCCTGGAGATTCCAACATTGCTCCACAGGGTGATTTCTCTGACAGTACGTGCACCGAACCGGAGCCTGAGCAAGAGGAGTTGGAGGGGCCGGTGCAGGAAGAGCTGGAAGTGTCGCGGGGCCGGTAATGCGGGGCTTCTTGTTCCCATAACCCTGGAGACATGAAGCTAGTGGAATAGGTGATCGTGCAGTAGAAGAAATGGGCCTCTTGCCCAACCTAGATTCGGACCCCCGAACCCTGAGAAGAAGTGGAGAAAGGTGGAGGCCTCAATCTTGCCTTTTGGGCTTCAACTTGTATAGCCCTCTTCGTCACTTTAGCCCACGTACTAACATTTGTAGCTTGGAGAGCCACTTGGATCTCATGGAGAAACTCGTGTAGAAAATGTCGGGCTTTGTGGGTATCATTGTCTGTAATGTGGGTGGCATAAGGTGAGAGTCGTTCGAATTCCAATAAGTATTCCTCCACCGTCTGATTCCCTTGTTTTAAATCTACAAACTCTTGAAGGCGTCGTTCTTGGGCTCTTGGGGATATATATTTCTCTTGAAACTCTTGGACACATACCTCCCAAGTGAATTCCATGCCCGTCCTCCCGAGCTTCGATCTCATTCCCTTTAGCCAGTTGCTACTTGCCCTTGAATGAAGCGGCCCGTGCATATCGCCTTCTCTTGGGAGTTTTCGGGGCATATCTCCCAAATTCCTTTAATCTCTGCAAGCCATTCGTCGGCTTTAATATCATCACCGCCATACCATTTTGGCGGGTTGTTGCTTCGGAACTCCTTGTACACATTTGGAGCATCATGGCCCTCATGATTCAAGAGGGCTTGGACGATATTCTCGGCATTTACCAGAGGTGGTGGTGGCAGTGGGTGATTCAAATCCGGTGTTTGCTCGCGATCCCTTCTTCTTGGAGGCATTCTGAAATCACAAATCCAACAATATATATGCATGTTGATTAGTATATGTACAAGTACGCAATTAATAAATTAAACAAGTAGTCATATAATCAAATATTCAAGTCACATAGTCACATAATTCAAATAATCACATAATCACCTATTCACTTAATTCATAAGCGTACGACCTAGACTGACCCACACGACACTAGAGCCCTGTTTTGCAACCGCGCTCTGATACCACTTAGAGATATAGCACCCCACAAGTAGGGACCACATCCCCCGCACCAAGACCCGAATCCGGTCACGAAATAATTCGTACCCGAATCCAAATCCTAGCGAACGGGTGACCAAACACACTCACTAACTAGGCGGAGCTAACTAACTAAGACTCAGAGTGCGCGAAAGCTTAGAATTAAAACACAAATAACATATATACAATCACGCTTCAAGTTCCAAGATCATCATATACATTGGCCGGCACGGCCCAAAATTTCATATACAAAAGTTCGAGTATGCATAACATATACAAAATGAAAGCAGGGATGTATGTACTAAAGACCTAAGTGTACTCGTGCAGACACTTCTCCGCCTAGCTCCCAACAAAACCTGCAAACTGAAAAGATAAACAACGGAGGGA
>JBBMKE010433005.1:0-10267 GCA_037834125.1 Lippia alba
AAAACCACCAAGAATTGTGCTTATGATTCCCATCTCTAATCTCCTCCAAAAACCCAAATCAAAACAACAATTTTCTTCAAAATAAACAACCTAAATTCAACAAAATTTAGCACTCACAAGGACAAAGATACAGTTCAAACAGAAAAGGGCCCCCAAGTTTCCATATCAAGCAAAAAACACCTAAAAAACACTTAAAAAACCCGAAAACTAACTCAAATTCTACAACCACCTAGTCTACAAAGGCCAAAGCATTACAAAACAATCATCTTTCCCAAACAGAACCAAAAAAAGAAGAAACTTTTTTGCAGAAGAAATACAGATTTATATCACAAGAAAACCAGATGGGCAAGCACAAAAAGTAAACAAAAGGACACTAAAATTCACAAATTTGAGTGAAACAATATCTGATGAATTGAATTTAATAATATTTCAGAGGAGCGTAATAAAAGTGTACATAAATGCTTGTCCAATCTTTGCTCTGAACGACCCCATTTGGACACACATAACGGATTTTTCAAAGTTTTATTTTTTTCTTTAATTTTGAGCGCGTGGAGTGCAGGTGTTCTTGTGCATGTCGGCAAATCGGAAGAAATACTGTAACGTCCCTATACTTTGGGTATTTACATGTAGACCCCAATTTGGGGAAAATTATCTCTATGTGATGCTATTGGATAAATGGGGGTGGGGCCTCCTTGTTTTCAAGAATCATTAATATTTGCCTAATCATGATTGATAAAAGGGTTAATTATAATTTGGCCCCTTAAATAGTTTTATTGTTGGTATTGACCCACTGAAACTGTTGATTGTGACACTTAACCCCCCCCACAAGTTTGACTGATTGTTGGTCTTCTCGTCTTCAATGATCTTGCTGTGGTAGCGGAGAGTAACTTTTTCAGTTACAATAATTATGTGGGTCATTTATTTGGTTTTTGTTTCTCAATTTGTTTCATTTTTTTGGAAATTAAAAATGAAAATAATTGTTGGTTTTATTTGCAGATTTTTAAGTGGCTTTTTTAAGTTATTAAACCTCTCATTTTCATGATTTCATGTTAGTTAGGCGTTTCTTTGTTTATTTAATTTTATTTTATTTTATATGATAAAATAAAGACCAAGGGGAGAAACTTACAAGTCTAAACTTTTGGAATTACAATTCATATTTTGGGATGCATAAAATTGTTGTTTCTATTTACCGAGAGGGTGTTGTTTAGGTTACAAATTTTAATTTACAGATGATTTTAAAATTAGGATTTTGTTGTATTACATTAAATTGAATGATGTATTGATATATGTTAATTAAATAATAATTTATATTGTGTATTCTTTTTACGCTGTGGTTGCTCCCTAATAGTAGTAATGAATCTTAAGTTATAATTAAGTATCTTAAAAGATCTCTTGAAATTATAAGCTCTTTAAATGTAAAAGCAAGAAAAAAAAGGGCTTATCACTTTAGTTTTTAAGATTTATTTAATTTAATATTTTTTGGTGAGTTTTAATTACTGCAAATTTATATTAAAAATAAAATGTCCATGTTGAAGATATTTTACATAAAATTTTGCTTAAAGTATCATTCTTTAGGTAGTTTGGTTGCTACAAGCCTACAACTTTGTAGCTGTGAGACTTTTCTTTTCACCAAAGATATTGTGATTTGTGGTCACCATGTTTTTGGAATCGATTTTGTCAGTTTTCCCATTAAAAAATAAAATCAAAAATCGGTTTTAAAGTAACGTAATTGAAGCAATTAAATTATTACTAATTTTGATTGAGGTTGAATAATTTAGTCCACCACGTTGTCTTGCTCACATCCTTATTTTAGTACTTATTTTATTGCATGCACGTCCTCTCTTTGTCTGCCCTTTTTCATTTAATTTTATTCTTTAGCTTCTTTTTTATTCTTTAGCTTATTATATGTTAGAGCAAATACTATATTTAGTTAGTAATTTTTCAATAGTGTCCAAAAAACAATTCCAATTCCCCATTTTAAGTTTTTTTTTTTTATAAATATGTGTAACTACAGAAACAATATATCAGCTCAACAAAGACATACCAACGTTATAACCCCAGAAAATTAAATTTACAAACATTTTAGAAATATTTCATAGCCAATGTTTTTATTTTAGTTTTTGCATCAAATTCCACTATAAAATTTCGAAAATTCTCATTTAAGATCTGTCATGTTCCGCTGAACGCGAGTGGATCATACAAACGCATCGGTTGTACTTAAAATTGGGTTTAAATCACATTAGTTATACTTAAACTCTTCCTATCTCTCTTTTCTAAAAAAAAAAAATTTAGAAGCATCTCAACGCCTTTGTGAAAATTTAATTGATCAAAAACAGAAGCCAAAGAATGTAATAATATTTGAGCAATAAAAGAATAGAGAGAAAGTGGTCCCTTAATCACATGTCGATGATTGTGTGACAATTTGGAAGCTATATAAATGGAGGCAAAAATTGGCGTTGAAGTGTGGGGGACATCAGTCTCACCACTCCAAAAGATATTGAGTGTAACAACTATAGGTCCTCTCATCGTGGTCTTATTGATTGGGGGGTCACTTCTCATTGCACTTAAGTCTCAACACATCCCACCAAAAAAAAAAAAAAAAGAAAGTCTCAACACATAACATGATTTAATTGGAACAACAAATGCCACACTTCAAATAATAATTGACATTCATGGATCATGATATTTTATGATTTTATATGTCATGAGTATGCCAAATGGTACTTTATTTTGTTATATCCTATGTTGCATGGATACGGATACGGCGACATGGACACGACACGACACAGATACAACGATACTGATTTTTTTGTGAATTTTCCACGTGAGAAGTGTCGGGCACGGGTGTCCGATACGACACGACACGACACGACACGACAAAATGACATTTTTAGAAGTGTCGGTGTATTAGAGGTTATATCATATAATATAGTCTTATGCACTAGTTCATATATTCAATAATTTGTGTTGATGATTTCTTTTTCCTTGTGGGGTTGAGTAAGTTTTATGAGCGAATTGTACTTTTCTTAAAATTTCAAATGGATTTGAGGGTAGCACTCGAGGTATAATTTTGGGGTGGGTAAACACTCTTGAAATTGTAAATTATCGTATTTGGGATATTTCATTCTTAGTATGCTAATTATTCGATTAATTTACTTTTAATTTTCAACTCACATTTTATCAAAATCGGTCATTAAACTACCATCTTTTAATCAGAGCAAACCACTATGTCAAGTTATTTTCTATTTCAAGGCCTAAATTCGTAATTTTCTTGCAATATTGGAGTAATTAATTCTAGAGCTGATCGATTTTTTGGGGGGTTATTTTTTCTATCGTAATCTGTTATCTTCTTGTTTCATGCATGTTCAAATTTGTACAAGTAAATCGGCAATGTATTTCATTAAATTGTACCATGGCGGGACTATGATTGAAGAAACCTACAAGAGATATTTTGGAGTAAAGTGGATTATTTTGACCATGTTTCTGAAGCTATGTTGATATGTTTGGCTTAATTGAATTAAAAGAAATAGTTGAAGATCTTTGACATGAAAAATAATTTTATTAGTTTTGACATATATGTGTTTGGAACTTAGAATCGGGTAGTAAGTTCTAGCGCTTTATCAAACATTTTCGATAAGATTCATGGAGCTCCTTATGTACCTATTTTTTGCTATTGTTGTGTTAATAGTTTGTTTGTTTTGTTGATATTAATGTCATTTAACTTAAACTGATTTTGGTATATGTATGTAAATAATGGGGAGTCTGTACGCAATCTTATTACTTAGAAAAATTGAAATGTAAAGTTACTTTTTTTTTCTCCTCGGATGAGAGCCCCCTCCTCGTATGAGAGCCGCCTACTTTGAAACCCTAGTTTTTCTCGCGAAGAGAAGTGGCCGCAATTTGCTTCGGTTGCTGCTACTCACTGTCGGATCACTCGCCGGAACTCCCCTTTGTTCCTTCTTTCACTGTCTTAATCACTGATTTAATTCCTAAGTTTCTAGTTTGTTTTTTTGCTTTTCTTCTAACCCTAGTCTCTTCGTTTATCAGGTCACCCTCTCATCGTCGTTGTTTGGCTCGTCACTGTCGCCTTAGTCACTTTCTATCATGGCATCTACGTCTGATACGGGTCACGAGAATGCAGAGGCGGAGCAAGAGCTTTCTGAACTTACTCAAAAGTTATCGTTGACCTCCAAAGAGTCCAGGAAAATCACGGTCTCCAAATCTTGGGACTTCTAGAGTTGAGGACTACTCTTTATCACTCGTGGGGAGGGTTTTCACCCACAGATCAGTTAGATTTGATTTCTTTCGGGCTACAATGATTCGGTCGATGAATCCTGGCAAAGGTATGGATATTATCAGATTGGGAAGCGATCGCTACCTATTCATTTTCTACACAGAGTTGATTTCCAACGGGTGTTAGAGAGCACGCTCTGGTGCTTTGATAAATATCCTATTATTCTTAGCACTATCCCTGAAGGTGCAGACCCGTCATCCATGGAGTTGGATTATTGCGACTACTATGTCCATATTAATGGAATCCCGTTTAACAGAAGGACGGAGGATTTGGTAAGAACTATAGCGGATTCCATAGGGATCTTCAGGAGTTTTCATGCGGAACCTAGTGCTGAGTTCTTAAAGGTTCGGGTGGGAATATTAATAAAGGAAGCTTTGATTCGTTGCTTATCTCTGGAGTTGCCTTCTAGCAAGGAACTTTCTGTCACGCTGAGCTATGAGAGGTTATCAAATTTCTGTTATTTGGCATTTGCAATCACGTAGACAAATTCTATTCTCTTCGGTATGATGATAATTTCGTTGATCCTGCGCCGAATTATCCATACGGTCCTTGGCTTAGAGCTTCACGTGGAAGTAACTCCCTCTCAGAAATCCTTAACCCACTCTCGGCTCCAAGAAAATCCAATCATTTTCCCTCCCGGAACTCAGCGTCCGGCCATTATCTCCAACACTTTAAAACTTCCGTTACTCTCGACTCTTCTATCCCTCAATCAGGTATCCCGCTCTCCACCTCTCAACCTCCTTCAATAGTTTCCCAGTCACCACCTCATTCCCATCTACCTCTCTTGATTACCACTAATAGCAGTTTTTCTCATTCGTCTCCAACTAATCCTAAGTCTTCTTTCCATCCTACCTCTTCCCATTGCTCTGTCAGTCCTATGCTACTATCCCACCCGCGACCTAGCTCCAACACCCGAAGAAAACAGAAGAATATTCAACTCACTGATGAAAACCAGTTTTCCACCTCTTCTCTCCCAAACTATAATGTTAGTTTGAGCTCCAATCAATCCATATTTTCTCCGCAAGTCTTAGGCAAAAATCTTAATAACCAGCTTATCAACTTTTCTCTTACTTTGGCTATTCCGAATTTTATATCTTCTAGTTCTGCAAAACCCAAAACCCGAAAATTCACCAGTAAATCCTAAGGCAAGAACCCCAACCAAATTCTCAACCCAAATCCACTAACTACCCATCTCATTAATGGTATTGTTCTCTCAGATATGATGCTTTTGGATATCACCAATGCAACGGCGGAGGCTGCGGAGCTCCGTCGATCCCAATGAGTTGCATCAGTTGGAACTGTCAGGGCTCGGGGGGGAGGTCCCTGGCGAGTTCATAACCTCCACACTCTCATTCGAGAACATAACCCTCAGTGGTTTTCTTATCGGAGGCGAAATGTAAGAAACACTTTTTTTAGCATTTATGTTTGCAGCTTAATATGTACGGTACTTCGTTTGATGCAGTGGGAAAGAGTGGCGGTTTAGGGCTTCTTTGGAGGAAAAATGTTCAAGTTTCGGTCTGTAGTATGTCGAAAAATCATATTGATGCCATTGTGGATGGCGTTGGGAATAAGGGACCGTGGAGATTCACTGGTTTTTATAGTAATCCGGAGTAGCATTCATTTCCTGTTCGAGGCAGTATGGGTGAAGAAAGAAGAGTGCGAACGTATCGTGGAAACGGCGTGGGAAAATGATCATAATCAGTCCGCCATGGGAGCTACAATCTAGAATATTGAGAGCTGCCGGATTGCTCTCTTAAACTGGAAGCGATCCTAGAGAAATAGTAATAAAGATTCTGTTGAGGATCTTGAGAAGAGGCTGGAAGTGATTAGGAAAAGCACCATTACTACACGTTTGAAAGCCGAAGAACAGATTATTAGACAGAAGTTGGAATCCATTTTACGTGAGGAGGAACTCTTTTGGAAGCAAAGAGCTAAAATTCAGTGGATGAACGAAGGGGGCCGCAATACAAAGTTCTTCCATTCCAAGGCGAAACAACAGGAACGCACTAATAGTATTGAGGCTTTTACGGATGAGATGGGACGTCGGTGTAGTTCGGAGGAAGGGATCAAAGGGATTATTGAGAGATATTTTGGGGATTTGTTCAAGTCAAGCTTTGTGGTAAATGAGAAGCTGATGTCGGTTCTTGATTTGATTCCGAGGAAAGTGACTGAACACATAAGACGGCAGTTGAATGAGCCTTTCAGGGAGGGTGAGGTAACTCTTGCACTCAAAGCTATGTACCCCTTGAAATCCCCCGACCCTGATGGCTTAACCCCTATTTCTTTCAGCATTATTGGCATGTGGTTGGTAGAAATGTTACGTCCTGTGTGCTTGAATTCCTTAACTCTGGTTTTTTTGAGCGAAAACTTAACTACACCCACATTGTTCTGATTTCTAAATGTAAAAATCCAGAACTCATTACCCAGTTTCACCCGATTAGCCTGTGTAACACTATTTATAAGATCACTTCTAAAGTCTTGCCAATATAATCAAGCCTCTTTTGAATGTTTTAGTTTCCCCCACCCAATCTGTTTTTATCTCTAATCGGATTATAACTAATAACATCTTAGTTGCTTTTGAGTTAAATCATTGTATTAAGCAGAGAAAGACAGGTAAGGAGGGTTTTCTTAATCTCAAACTCGATATGAGCAAGGCGTATGATCGCGTTGAGTGGCAGTTCATCGAGCAGGTAATAGCCAGGTTAGGTTTTTCTACCCGTTTTCTTAACCGTATCATGAGCTGTCTTACCACTGTTTCCTTTTTTTTTCTTGCTAGAGGGTAATGAATTTGGTCATATTGTTCCAGAGAGAGGTCTCCGTCAAGGATATCCTCTCTCCCCTTATCTTTTCTTATTTTGCGCAGAAGTTCTCTCTATTATGTTACAGGATCAAGAGAGTCGGGGACATTTGGTGGGAGTTAAAGTGTGTCGGGAAGCACCATGAGTGTCTCACCTTCTCTTTGCAGATGACACTATGTTATGCGAGGTAGCTTCTTCAGAGAATATTGATTGTGTGAAGATGGTGTTGGATCGATATAGTCGGGTATCGGGGCAAGTCGTTAATGGGGAGAAATCCTCAATAATTTTCAGCCCTAACGTACAGTTGGAGCTTCAATTGGAGTTGGCTAGGTCCTTCGGTGTGCGGAGGGCTGATCGGTTAGAGGTTTACTTGGGGATGCCTTCGGTAGTGGGGAAGTCGAAGAAGGAGGTTTTCTCCAACATCGTAAGTAGGGTGAATAGAAGAATTCAGGGTTACTCTGAGAGGTTTTTATCGAAAGCGGGTAAAGAGGTAATGATTAAGGCGGTTTTGCAAGCGATTCCGTGTTATGTTATGAATTGTTTTCGGATTCCGGATAGGACTATTCATGAGCTGGACTCATCGGTTTCTCACTTCTGGTGGGGGAATAGAAAGGAAAATAAAATGCATTGGTTGTCTTGGGGGAAATTATGCAGTAGTAAAGATGGGGGAGGCATGGGGTTCAGAAGATTCAAGCTTTTCAACCTTGCAATGTTATCCAAACAACTCTGGCACTTTATTCGGTTTCCAGATAGTCTTGTTGCTAGGATTTTTAAATCAAGTATTTTCCAAATCATGAAGTTTGGGATGCTCCTTTAGGTAGGAACCCGTCGTATGCGTGGAGAAGTTTGTGGGAGGCGCGTTACTTAATTGCTAGGGGAACTAGATGGCGAGTGGGGACGGGGTCGCAGATCCGATTTGGAGTGACCGGTGGCTGCCTTCGGGGCCGGAGGATTTACCTAAGTATAGAGAAGATGTTTTTCTCCACCCGGAGTTCATGGAAGACCTTTTAATGTCGGGTGTACAGAAATTGAATGAAGAACTAATCAGGAATGTGTTCACTGAGGAGGACGCGAAGAGGATTTTGGGTATCCCGTTGGGTGTTTTTCCGAGACCGGACCAACTTGTTTGGCACTACAACGCCAATGGTCTCTTCTCGGTTAAAAGCTCGTATAAACTTGCTGTTAGAATTAAGGAAGGGGAAGAGAATTTGGGAGTGGAGTCGTGTGACACCCCGCATTTTCACACGTACAGGTTTGTACCAGGTGAGAGTTTATTTATTCTTTTGCATATATTTTCATAATTATTTGACGCATCATATTCTTTATTTCATTTTTTTAATTTGAACAATTTGAACTATCTGAACTAATGTGACCTTTGAACGTTTTGTCGATGGCATGATATGTATTTTATGAATTTGAATTCTCGAGCATGCTAAACTTGAATTATATGATTCTTGGACTTATTTTTATGATTTAATTTAATTTTGGGACTTTTTGTAATTAATTTTGGACTCAATTTAGCTTAGTTTGAATGTTTTGGGGCCATTCGGTAATTATGGCCTTTTGAGTCTCTAGGCCATATCTTGAGCTCGGGAACTTGAATTCGGGTTCCGATACCTTCGTTGAGTTCGATTCGACAAATTGAATTCAATGAGCCTAGCCCCATAATTTTACGACTTCGTTTCAATCCCCAATTACCCAGATTTCGACTCACGTACACAATACGCACCTAATGACCTAGTGGGACTCTAGCCCATGTTTTTGTTGACTTCTCTCATCCCTTTTCTTCACCAAATCATTCATCACTCTCATTCCCACACCCCAAAACTGAGATTCCCCAAGAGAAAAGAAGAAAGAGAAGCTCCAAGCTCCAAACCTCCATTTTTGCATCCTGAAGCTCAAGATTCCCCCTTCATCTTTCACTATAACTTCAAGGTAAGTTCATATTTGGATTGCTCTTGTTCTTGTGCATCTTTTCATGTATATATTTCATGGATTATTGTTGGGGAAGCATGAGTATTGAATATGGGTGAATAGTTAGGGTTTGGGGAAGACGATGACTATATGCATTCCTATGACTCTTGTTGGCTCCTAGGGCATTTATGGAGGTATTTGATGCTCTTTTCTTGATTATTTATGGCTCCTATGCTTGGTGGTTGATTGGGGAAGTTAATAACATTAATGGCTTTGATGGGTTTGTGGGGGAAAGCATGAAAACTTGGTTCTTGGCTCCATTTGAGTGACATATGTGCTCATAAGGTGATATATGGCATGAGTGAAGGTTATAGCTTGGTGAAAGCCCTTGAATCCTTGATCCCCTTCTTCCCCCATCTTATGCTTGAGTGATATTTTGTGTTAGGAGTTAGTTTTGTGTGTTTTGATGCAAGGGAGATGGTTATTTGATTCATTTATGCATTTGTGAATGAGGTTTGCATCGGTTGTGCCCTTATGTGCGTATTTGCTTGTTTCGTTGAAACTTTGAACATGAATTCTTGAACCTTTGATGCTATATGATACCTTAAATGATTATGCATGAGTTTATAAGTTTATGAATGAGTTTGGATTGGTTTTGAAATGTTTAGACATTTGAGGTTCCCACGGCCATTGGGAATGGGCTCTTTAGAACCCACGGCCGTTGGAATGGTGCTGAACATTAGGAAGCTACTGCATCATTTCATCGGCCGTTGGTTTTAAAGGCATTGATATCCATGGCCATTGATCTCACTCTGCTTTCAGTTTGAGTTTGTTTTGCTTCGTTGACCCTTCATCCGAACTCCAATTGAGCTAAAATTTTAACTACAGAAACCTCTTGAAGTCTAGAACAATATCCAATTTGAATCACCTCAATATATTTTCTGGTTTCTGAGATATAATCAATCCTTTTTGGTGTGGCCAATCTGCACTCGCCCAACTTCGTGTCTACGCCATTTTTACATCGCTTTGAGTTACAATTCAAGCCATACACCTTTGGAAAGCCCTATGTGTCTAGTTTTATTTCTAAGAATCAAAACTCAATTCCCATTTCTCAAACTCGAGATATACCTATTTTTGTACAGCTTGTGCATTTCGATAATTTGTCGGTTTTTGCCCGTTTGCACTCGAAAACCCTTTTTGTGTTCTCTTTCCATTTTTCTTGTACCATTTCACCCTTAAACTTGATTCTAACAGGTTATAT
>JBBMKE010433033.1:0-10265 GCA_037834125.1 Lippia alba
TTCCCGAGCTCAAGATGTGCATGCCGGACCAATAGGTGCGCTAATTGCTCGTTAGCCTCCAATTTGGTCACGTAAATCAAATGCAATGCGATAACACATCATACGGAACCAAAAACATGAAACGAGCACATATACAAGTTCATAAGACATAATCCTCAATCATGCTCAAGTTTTACGAAAGACAAAAAATGAATCACGTACGCACGAAGGGCAATTAATTCACGTAAGAACATGGATTTTCAATTACTCATATAGATTCAAATAATTCATTGGGTTACAAATAATTCACATTAAAACAATTAATTAAAGGAAATTAAATAAAAAAGCGTCTATAATTAATTAAATTGCGCACGTTGAGAAATACTTACGTCATACCTGTACGGCCGAAAAGTCGGGATGTCACAACCTTCCCCCCTTAAAAAGAATTCGTCCTCGGATTCTCTTGCTTGACCGAAGACAAGTCATTAAAACAATTCCCCATTCTTTTTCCTTGGTTTCACTTAGCCTCTTTCCTTTCGACACTTCTCCATAAAACCTCGACTAATGACATCCATCGATGTTCCAAGCTCTTGAAGTTTCCTATCCTAAAATCTTGATTGACACTAAATCGAGTTTGTGGTTCAATTTATCTTATAACCTTTGAGTTCTTCAATCCAAATCTTAACCGACATCCCATTCAAAAATTCTAGTTGAACTTAAATTCTGTTCTTCTTCACTTCCTCTTAAGTATGGAACTTGGATCCATCTCTGTAACATCTTCATAGTTTAAGACATGTGAACGGCGTTATGAATTCCCGGTCCTCTTTGAAGATCAACTCAAGTGGTAGGCCATTCTCAAGTTGTAGGCTATTTCCAAAGTGTTATCGCTTGAATTCATTCAACGATCTAGGACACCGGGGGTTCCATCTTCCTCTTTTCCAATTCTCACGAAGTCCCTCTTTCCATCGATCCTTGCAATTTTCTTTCCTTTCTTGGAATTGTCTCTAAGGTCGCCTTATTCTCCACTCTCTCTTCACTTCATCTCATTTTCCAATATCACCCTTCCAAGTTGGGTAATACCGAACCTACTCTTGTATCCATAGCTTATACAACGGCTGCTTGATTGAAACTTGAATCCCCCATTCCCTTTTAAAAGTCTTGCTTAACAATCTTGTCACGAACTTTGAATCCCGACCTAAAAACTTTACCAACCAAAATTCCACGAAGTCCCATAATCCCTTATAATGTTCCTTAGCTAAGATCTCCGCCTTATCGATAATCCATCTAAATTCCTTGATAATTTAACCCATCCGAGAATCTCACCCTTTTCTTGACAAGGGAAAACCAATACTCCTCGTGGTGAGAGAAACGTAGCTAGAACGATTATTACGAAATCCTGGAAATGGTTTGAATCCCCGAGAGTATTCGACCACAAAGGCTATCTTTCCCTCCACCAGTAAGGAATTTATAGTTCTTCCGGAATTACATCGAAGTCTTCATTCACTACGGTTACATCTTTCTTCTAGCTTGGATCTTGAAATTATCTTATAGACATGATGAAATAAAGTGGCACCAACTTTCATCTCAAATTCACGATCTCCTCTTCCTTTAGTTGAATTTTCTTAGCAAAATAGTCGACCATAATCCAATGCTTGTACTCCAATTTAACTTGACTCCGAAACTTACTTTGTAGACGAGCAAAGTTTCCGATAACCTCTTCCTTTCCAATTCATATCCTCGAAGAAGCAAAAGGCGCCAACTTAATTCCATACTCTCAACCTCTTAGTTTCTTAGTCGAATTTCCTTAGCAAAATATCCAACAACGGTTCATTGATTGTACACTATCCCATTCCCAATAATCCTCTTAATCTCTTAGAAAAATAAATAGCCGACTATCCGACACTAGTTCTCCGACCTAGTCTCACAATCCTCTTCGACTCTTGTCAACTTACAAGTTTCGATAGGATAAAATGGTGTCACACTCGACTCCTCTAGTTTGGCTTCCTTGGCGAAATAATTAACGGCGGTCCGATGATTGCATCTCTAATCTCATCTCCAAAATAATCTTCTTCAACTTCAATGCCCTAGTAGCCCTTATAGAATTCTCTTAAACCACTTCGTCACGTGATCCGGAACATTTCAAATCCATTACAACAACCCCTTCAGCAACTACACTTCACTAACCTCCAACCGACTTCACCACACGATCTTGATCATCCCAATCCAAACTCAACTTTCCCATAACTTCCAAGAATTCCTCCCAACCAACTTCCTTGCCCAATCTTGGGTTTTCCATTCCAACTCTAATCTTCTTTCAGGGGGTACTTTCTCCAAGCAACACGAACCAATAATTAACAAAGAGGCAAATAGGAGAACATAGGGGCATATATATCACATATTATGTAAAGAAAAAGCGCACAATTAACTCGAATTAAACAATGTGTGTATGTCCGTGATATGAATGCAATTGGTACCTCATACCGCGGTTTTGGTGTCGGTCCCAATATTATGCTCCTTGCTCTAAGAGCACAGTACATGCTTAATTTCTCGATCTTTGAGTCGCGGCGTGAAATCTCGATCTCTCGTGAGGACAAGCATCCGCTACGTGATGCTTCTGTCCACAATTATAGCAAAGTCCAAACCTTTTACGACAAATATTATAAGAGTGGGTGGGACCTCCGCAATACATGCATGGAGCCTTGTTCTTCCGATCCTCATTGTTCTCGGGGCTTGAGGGGCTCGGGGTACTTGTGGTGCTGGGCCTCCCTGGCAGGGCTTCTTGAATGATCTTATTTGAGGGAGAGCCGAGGTGTTCATTGGCCTCTTCACGGGGTTAAAACCCGAGCTCGATCCTGAGCCATGTCCCAAGTGGTAGGAAGTCCTCCTAGCATTCACGACATTTTCAACCTTGAGGGCCTTGGAGGTAACTTTCGCCCAAGTGCTAATGTTTGTGGTCTCCATGGATTGTTGAATATCCGGCCTCAATCCGTTCACAAACTGTACGGCCTTAAGAGCATCATCATTGTTTATGTGCGGGGCAAAGAATGCAAGCCTCTCAAACTCCACGACGTATTCGGAGACCGTCCTATTCCCTTGCTTTAACTCCCTAAACTCCTTAAGCATCTGGTCAATAATATTGATGACCAGGGTCGCAAAAGCCTCAGCCGGTGGCAGTTGTTCTGGTTGTTGTTGTGGTGTAGGAGATCTATAACGGCGACGGTGTCGGTCCAGAGACCTATCACGGTGTCTACGTGGAGACATCCTGTCAAAACAAGCTTAGAATGCATGCTTCTTTAGTTCGATGCATGAAGTGCAACTAAGTCAGTCAAGTCGAGAATTAAGGCACTTAAGCACAGAAAAATGCAAAAATGCAATCACATTGACAATTAGTTCCTAGGCCGAACGACCTAACTCGACTCAACACGACACAAAAGCTGGGTTTTGAAACCCAAAGCTCTGATACCACTCAAGGGATGTAACGCCCGGCGTGTGATGCCATATCCCCCGCACCAAGACCTAGACTCGGTCATGAAATAGGAGTCTAAGCCCGAATTCAAAGTCAAGGCGAACAGGGACACAACACACACTCGGTAGGCTAGGCGGGACTAACCCTCGAACTACATAACCACATACATCAAACCATAATAAAACACGCGGAAGCATAATGCATAACATAAACAATTTGAGCCACGGGCTCCACATCAATTCCATACATACAACACGGCCTTCACAGCCTCAAGTACAGTAATTAAAATGCGCCGACAAATAAATACATTAATTAAATATGAGTGTGTGTACAACAAGTACAATAAGACTCAGGACAAAACACTACCAAAAGACACGAACTCCTGCCTAGCACTCCAAAAGGACAACCGGCACGACACAACTGAAATAAATCCGGGTTCAGTCTATAGGAGACTGGGGGGTATAAAAGCGGGGCTTACAATAAATATATAAAGCGGTAAATAGACAATCACATGCATTATATAATCCCATATGAGGTTTCATAACAAATTTCCCAAGTGGGTGAAGAAATCAACACACGGGATTTTATCTTTCATTTCATTAGGTCACAATAAGCCCGGTGAGGGGGCATGCATAAATCTCCTTCCGTCACCTCGTGTACTATCATTACATTCATTCATTACTTTCATTCATACATTCATTCTTTCATTTATGCGTTCATTCAATCTTTTGTGCACATACAATAGTTTCAATACGTTTAGGCAATCCGCGGACCGACCTTCCCGCACGTTTCTCCTTCTCCGGGTGATGGTCGGGTGATCGGCCCGAGCCATCCATTCCCTGACCTAAAGGGGTACATGAATCCCCTAAAAGCATCGACACCCCCATCCCTCGCTACCTCCAACGAGTTTGGGTTGCATCGCGAGTTGGTGGGACTCGTATGAGGAATCCCCGTCAGCGCTTGCCTCCCCAGTTAGCCACTCACACTAAGCCCCGGGCCTCCATTCAATGCATGCATTCATTTCTCGCCAAAACTTGGTAAGGTTCATAACAAAAGGGCTTTACATTTACAATCATTTACTCGATAGAAAAATGACTCTAAATACATATATGTATAGTTTTGGCTCAAAACGTTTCACATAGGAGTTCTATTAGGTCATTTAACTAATAGTATAGAAACCCACCTTTTGAAGTTTAAAACACAAGAAGCAAGTTTCCAAAACAGACTTGTCTCCACTGGACCCGAATTTGTGCAAGAAAAGTGCATGAGACTCAAAATGACCACAAATAACGCTCGGCAATGCAATGGATGTGACATGAGATGCATATGAGATAATATCATGTCATGATTATGCTCCTGTGCACATTAAATGCCCCTGAAGGCTCACATTCGATCATATCATTCACAATTCATGTTTTCATACCCATTCGGTGCATAACTTCCGTGAATCATATCAATTAAAATGCATAATTCAATAACAATAATGATCATAACATACAATCCATCAAGTACATAGGTCAAAAGAGTCATGAAAAAGACACATTGAGCAATTAGGGTTCATGAATCATCACACCAAGTATTCACTCGCACATTCGATCATTCGGGTACATATAAGCACATAACTTTATAAATCTCACAAAATGGATCATAAATCCCACATAATTAACAAATCATACTCATACATAGGCTAAGAACACATGGGGATCATGATAGGGGTGGGAAAGACCCAACGGAAGCGAAACAAAGCACGAAAAACCTTGCCGGTGGCCACAGGCTGGATCAACGGCCGTTGGTTTCTTTGCCTTGATTTCCAACGGCCGTTGATATGAGGCAGTAGCTTCTTACTGTTCATCCAATATCAACAGCCGTTGGTTTCCATGGCCAAAATTCCAACGGCCATTGGAAACCCTACACTGCCCAAAATGCATTTTTCACCCACAAATCGACCAAAACAAGTCTCCAACAAGCCAAGACACTTCAAACTCACACCAGACACATTCATAAAGCCATAAACTCATGCATTAGCATATCCAGACATTCAAAGGCACTCAAGAATTGAAATCCATGTTCAAATTCCAAAGATTCAATCAAATAGGGTCACAAGAGCACATGGAAGACAAATTGGCATAAGTGGGTGCACAATGAACCAAATATTCAAATTCTTGACATCAAAACACACATAAATACTTCATACTCCAACATAGCATCCATATAATGAAGGTGGGATAAGGGGACTTAGGATTCAAGGTCATATCACAAGCTAGAGCAATCAAGCATCTAGAAATGATCTCTTGGGCACACACCTTGCACATTACTATCACCAAGTCATATAATCATGCATTTCTCTTCCAATTCCCAACATATGCATAAGAGCAAGGCCTTCCCTAATCCACCCCCAATCATGGAAATCACATATACACCACAAGGAATCACCAAGAGTCATCATTTAAGCACTTAGGTACAAGGAAATGCATAGAAGTACAAGGATTCACCAAAATTCTCACAAACCCAATAAGAGCATTCATGGAAAAGCTTCACACATTCAAGAGCCAAGAGAACAAGTCCATATGTTCACATATATGCAACAAGAAACATCTAGGGAGCAATAAAAACCCATCCAAGCTAATAGAAATGCAAGATCACAAAATCCCCCAAAAATCCCTAATTTTTCCCAAATCTCAATCATGCTTAATTCATGGTGGATGCTTGTAATTTATATCATATAATATGCACAAGATCATGAGGAGTTAAAATATGCAATTACCTTCAAGAAATATGCAAGAGAAATGGAGTTTCTTGAGCTTCCAAGGTGCTCCAATGGAGGTGGGGTGTTGGGCTTCTTTTCCTTTCTTTTCTCTTGGAGGAGATGAAGTGAATTTGGTGTGGTGAGGGAGTGTGGCTCAGTGGGGTGAGCTGATAGGAGAGGAGAGAGAGAGTTCCAAGTGGGCTAGGGTCAATAGTAGGGTAGTAGGGACGTAGGATAGATACGTGAGACTTTCTTGGTTCATTTAGTGTAATTTGATGCATAAGGGCTCGTTGCGGTCGTGTTTCGGAGGTCTTAGAAATTTTATAAAAATAAGGGGATAGTCCCATCAAGTCCAAATTGTCGATTCGAACTCAATGGAGGTGACGGAATTCGAATACGAATTCCCTAGCTCAAGATATGCATGTCGAACCAATAGGTGCGCTAATTGCTCGTTAGCATCCATTTTGGTCACGTAAATGAAATGCAATGTAATAACACATCATACAAATCCAAAAACATAAAACGAGCACATATACAAGTTCATAACACATAATTCTCAATCATGCTCAAGTCTCACGCAAAACAGAAATCGAATCGAACGTGCACGAAGGGCAATTAATTCACGTAAAGTCATGAGGTACAATTAATCATATAGGTTCGAATAATTCATAGAGTTACAATTAATTCACATTATAGCAATTAATGAAAGGGGATTAAATAAGAAACGCATTTATAAATAATTAAATTGCGCACGTTGGTAAACACTTACGTCATACCTATACGACCGAAAAGTCGGAATATTACAAAAACCAACTTGAATACATAAGATTTCCAAAGCTTATAATCAACATTAATTCATGCATTCCCACGTAATACCATGCATACAAAGACAATATTAACATGACAAACACATAATATATATTAGTAATTGTGGCACATTCGTTGCGTGTGCAAATTTTTTTTAATTATATTTAACTATATCAAAAATAATTTTTATATTAATATTATTTATATTTTTAATATATTTATTAAATTATAATAAATAAAATAGCATTAAAGATAATAAACAATACTATCTTTGAAAAAAATAAAGAATTATATATATAAGAAAAAAGAATTAAAGTGACAAAAGAAAAGATAAGATAGAAAAAATTAAAGTGAAAGACAAGAAAAAATAAAGCAGAAAAATCTGGTTGAAGTGATAAAGTGAGAGAAGTGAAAAGATAAGAATAAAATAAATAAATAAAAAAGAGAGAAAAGACCGCAAGAGAAAAAGCGAATAAAAAATAAATTAAATGAAAACAGAAAAACGGACATCAAGAGACCACATTTGTCTCTCGCAATTAATATATAGTATAGATATACTCTATATACACGCATACATACTTACACAGCCATGCAAAAACATGAATTCAGCACTTATCATATATATACACTACGTTACACGCATGCATGAACAAGTAATAAAACAAACAAAAAGGCACAAGGAAATAATTTAAATGAAAAGCATCAGTTTTCATTCTTCAGGACATCTCCCCGGCCGGAGAATTTTTCTTCACAATTTTCCCCGGGTCGGGGAAACCCCCGAACTTCCAGTTGCTCCAAACGCCATTCCCCGACCCGTGGAATTTCTCTTTACAATATTCCCCGGTCGGGGAGATGTATCGCAAGCAGCAACAACAGTTACGCGATCCATTTCTCCTCTCTTTCAGCACAAATAACAGCAGCAACAATACACCACGCAGCAGCAGCAAAAGCAAGATTTATGCAGCAAACAACACGCAAATACAAGCACAAACAGCCCTCAAAGCTTATCACAACCGGACTCAAGGAAAAACGGGAAAAAGAGGGGGAAAACATGGGAAAAACTCATACTTCATTAATAGTATCTCAACCACCAAGCATCGAACAATTAATACAAGTTTACACAGCAATAAATAAGGCATGAGAGATTCAAATATAGCTTCAGATCAAGATTTAAACAAAAGGAATTCAAGAAATCCAAATTTTCACATTTAAACCTAACTATTCATCAAAAATTCCAAACTCAAATAAATCATGGATTGAATGCTGAAAATATGAATGAAAATGATCATTTAGACATGGAGAATACAAATAATAACTCACCTCTTCAAGATGTTCCAGGATATGAGAGATTGAACTCAAATATCTATTGGTTGGGGTGGAAAACATGAGGAAGAGAGAGTTTTTCCAAGTGCAGCTGAAATTCCTTCTTTCTTGCTATGTAAATCATTCAAAGGAGGGTATGGGGTTGTATTAGGCTGAGTTGGGAAGATGTGGGGCCAAGTTTGAGTGAATTTCATCAAGAAGTGAGGGAGTTATAAGCAATTTAGTAAAATGTGGTCATTTAGGCGCGAGGTGATCTTTCAGGGAGTTATAAGCAATTTAGTTATAAGGTTAATTCCATTGAGTCCGGATCGTCGAAACGAGCTCAATAGCGGTGATGGAATTCGAATCCGAATTCCCGAGCTCAAGTTATGCTACCCAAAACCCAAGGTACACTAAAATCGTTTTAGCCTCCTTTAGGTCACTCAACGAAACAAACTCCCGAAAACCCAAAAAATAATTCTGAAAACACATAAAGATCACAAGTTTAAGTTCAAAACTCGCAAATCTCCAACATATTAAATTGGCATGAAATTTCGATCTCAAATTGAATACAAACGCAACACGTTTTAACGAAGTAGCACATTATTCAAATAATAAATGTGACAGCCCGATCCGCCGGACGAACAGGTACGCTTTATGTGTGCATTTTAAATTACTAATAATGTGATTTTTTAAAATTGTTTAACCGTTTTTCTTATTTCTTTCTTATTTGAAATTACTTGAATTATTCGAATTATTTGAAATTACGTGAATTACGTGAATTATTTGATCGTACGTGAAACGTGAATTCTTTGTACTCGGTTGTTATGTGTCTTGTGACTTTGATTTTTCCGAGCATGTTTATGTGATCTATTTGATTTGAGAACTTGATTACGTGTTTTATGTTGGTCTTGAGCCCCTCGTTTTCATTTTCGACCGGAATACACATCCGTATACCTCTACGTACAAGAAACACACCTACAAGCCTACGTGGGACCCATAGCACCACTTGTTGACCCTTTTCTTTCTCTCCCTCACACCAAAACCGGTCCATCTCTCTCCCTTCTCCCTCACCACCGAAAATCAGCCCCGAGAAAGAGAGAAAGAAGCCAAGTCCCCAAAAGCTCCCATTGTTGTGCAAGACACTAAGCTCCAAGATCATTGTTTGTGCATTTTCTTCACTTGGTATGTATATTTTTGGAATCTCCATGAATATGTGACCTCATATTTGTGCCTTGATCTTGAGATGCATGTTGGGAAGTATATGATTGAACAAGATGATGAATAGTAAGGGCTTTCATGGCATATAAGGCATGCTTGCATTCCATTGGCTCTTGTTGTGCATTTAGGCATTATGGAGGTTGTTGTTGCATAATCCTTGATCATTTATGGCTTTCCTTGCTTGGTAGTTGGACTATGAGGGTTATGGCATTAATAAAGCATGTGGGTTTGTGGGATTATGCAAGGGAATGTGAATTCTTGATAAATTTGCGCTTCATATGTGGCCTAGAGTTGATTTTAAGCATGCTTGTTGGTTTTGAATGAGTTTTGGGCAAGATCAGTTGATCTCCTTCTCCCCAACTTGTGCCTATGAGTGCTTTAAAGTGTTATAGCTGAGATTTGGTCACTTTGATGGTTTGGTGATTGGAATTTGAATGCATTTTGGCTCCTTGAATGCAATCTATGCCGGTTTTGCTCTTAAGTGCCCTTATGTGCGTTTCTTTGAGATTGTGCTTGTGATCTCGCATTTTCTCGATGCTTTGTGAATCCTAATATGTTCTTCTATGAGTTAACATGTATATGAATGTGTTTGTATTTGTTTTAGGTTGTGTATGCTTGCCTTTGTCTTGGTTTTGGCCGTTTGTATGCAGAAATAAGGTTTTGTGGCGCTGGGAAGAACCAACGACCGTTGGAGGGTTGTGCTATGGTTCCAACGGTCGTTGAAATAGGCAAAATTTTCAGGAC
>JBBMKE010433043.1:0-10265 GCA_037834125.1 Lippia alba
CGGTTTCGGGCAAAAAATAGTTCGGATGGTGAAATGCAAAAAGGACCATAGTTCGGATGGCAAAAAATCTTTATCTCTTAATTTTAACAACTTAACTATTTAAATTATAGTTTATTTATTTATGTAGGTCCAAAATTATTAATTTTACTTAATTATTTTAACTTAACTGTATTTAAGCTCCAACTATTCCTATTCTATCGCTCTTCATATTCTTCTTTAATGTTTTATGTAGGTACAAAATTATTAATTCTATTTAATTATTTTAACTTAACTATACTTTAACTTAACTTAATAACTTAACTTAGCAATGGAATAGGCATCATCTCCATACTCTTGCAGAACTGATGGCTATTGTTCAAGGATTAAAGCACGCAAAGAACATTGGAGGTGAGAACATTTGGATCGAAATTGACGCCAAAGTTGTGCTGAGCATCCTAAACCGAAAGTTTGCAGGTGAACTTAGAATTAATCTACTCATTTTGGAGTTCTACAATATGGCGCGACCGATGCAGGTTTGTTCAACACACATATACCGTGAGAGGAACCAAGTCGCAGATTATTTAGCTAAGAGAGGGGCCGACTCGCAAATTCCATGGCAATATCCGAATGCCCCCATTGAAAGAAAGCTAAAAGGATTAATTACAGTGGATAAATGGGAGTTGCCAAATTTCAGATGCAAATAAGTTGCAAACCCATTAATAAGAGCAACATTCGGACTAATACTTTTATTCCTCATATTGCAGGTGGTATTCACAGATTATGGAATGAGGAGGAAAACATGGGGAATGAACAGAATAGGTACGATGTCTTCAACAGTAATAAAGGTAAGTTAATTCAAACTGCTTCCCATGCAAACAAAAGATTCGGCGTATTATTCACAGTTATGAAACACAAATTCAATGTTTATGCTTGTCTTTATAAACAGTACTACTGGTATAAGATCCTTGATGGGCTCTTGGTCGAGATGGGTTTTTGTTTTAGGTTGGAGGCAAGGGTCAGGGAAGCTAAAGCGGAGATTATAAGCAGTCTACAAGCTTGGAACTATGTAATTGACGAAAAATCTGTACATGATGACCGACATCATCCAAAGACTAATATTAGCCCTGAGGACGATAGTGATATAGATGCGAACGATTGTTGTCAAATGGAAGTCACACCGACATCCATTGCCTCCTGGAAGATTGGACGCCTCTTCTTGAGGCCAGCAAGAGTTCCAAAGACTTCACTTCGCAAGAGGAGCTTTTACACTGTGTCTACAGCGCTCATTAAGTTGGTTATGTTTGTTAACCTTTGTATTCGTAAGAATTTTGGTGATATGCTTTTATTTCCCTTGTATTATCGAGGGCACCATGCTTAACTAGCCTTCATGATCCGTGAATCATGCACCATTGTAACTTTTCTTGCTTTGGATGATATATATGAGGAGGAGGCCTCGGCAAAAACTCCTTCCCCTCCCCCCCAAAAAAAAGGTGAATCTACCATGGTCCACACCACAATTTCCATTAAAAAAAAGCTCCAACTATTCCTATTCTATCACTCTTCATATTCTTCTTTAATGTTCATATATATATATATATATATATATATTTGTAATTAGATCAAATTTGAAAGAGGAAATGAGGTCTATGTAGCTATATTATTTATGCATCTGTGAAAATTTGACTTAATGTGAATTCATTTTATTGAAGGAATTGAGTTACTAAAGACCGACATAAGTGTAGGCCACATTTGATAATTTGCCAAGAAGCTGGCCTGGTAGAGTTTTCTGGTAATCTTTATTTGCAATGCATATTTCACATATATATATATGTATCTTCTATAATGTGAATTAAACTTGAAATTTTTGAAATATACATATATACATATTGTCTTTGCCATGAATTTCAACTTATTTTTGAAAATTTTCATATATATATATTTCATCTGATAATTGTTTGTAAGATGTTAGTAGTGTACATATGTATCTTCTATAATGTGAATTAAACTTGAAATTTTTGTGCAAGGAACATGTATGGGACCATTTTGTCTTTGCCATGAAGGGCATAAGTTACTTATTGACATCCAGGACGGTGATGAGCTAGGTTGGTAAGTTCTTGAAATATTAGTGATATCTTACCAGTATGTATTCATGTTTTTTATTAAGGCTAATTCAGAATTATCTGAGATTGATGGACCCGAGATGTATTATAAATCTAACAGCATCATATCAAATAGTTTCGTTTGAGTGGTTAAATATGCTCAAGATTCCAACCAAAGTAACATCAAATTATCCAAAGAAACTAGGTGGCTTGTCATTATGGACTTAAAATTCTACACTCCAAATCCAACAATCCATCCACAATCTGAAATTAGTTAGTCCTTTCTATTTTACTTATGGTAGTGGTGAAGAAAAGGGTTGTACTATAACCTGCCGTAAACCTGCTGGGTCAGGCTTTGCAGAAGGAATTGTGGCTGTGACAAGAATGTATCAATCGCCTAAAAGAACTAAAAACAGTTGAATACATTGAGATGAATTAGTGAGATAAATTAAAATGTAGATCTGATGACTAGGTTTGTGGTAGAAATAGTTTGCAAATTTTAGTCTCATTCCCGCGATAGTTCTGGTTACTCTGAAAAGTAAAAGTTTGTATAATTGTTGATGCTCTTTTTCATCCATGAAAAATATCTTTACTTTAGAAATAATATTCATTTTTTTTAACTTTTAGCTGTAGTTTATTCATCACTCTACCAGTAACTTGGTAAGGAATTAGAGACAGACACATATAATTCGGATGATGAACTTGGCATGTAAGTTGTCCATGCTTGCCTCTCTTATTACTTTAGAGCTATTGATGTTTCTGATTCTTTAATTCTTTTCTAATTTATGTTGCTATGATGCTCCTCTGTTTGTTTTTTTCTTTCTAAGTTTTCAATCTAATCATATGAATATTGAAAATTAAAGCACGCACTTCATAATGAACTACAATTTGAAACAAGGTTTACATAGCCATTTGAAATTAAGGTTAAGTAAATCAAAATTATGGCGACTAATAAGTATCCACCCTGCGTATCTTATGGGTGCTGGAGGACTGGTATCTGGTGGTAGCCCAGGTATATACAAAGAAAGTTGGCCAAAACTTGTTGGTGTTGATGAAGCAGAAGCAATAGCTGTAATCAATCGAGACAATCCGACAGCGACCGTCGTGGCTATTCTTGAAGGCAGAGGGCATATTAATAATTTTTGTTGCAACAGAGTCTGGCTTTTGCTTGAATATAAGAATGACAAGGTTGCAAAGATGTCAATGGTTGGATAGAACAATAAATATACTATGGAGATGGAAAATTTATCCATCATTATACATGAATTCTAATGCAATACTACAAGTTATGATATCAATAAATGAGGTTGATGGTGATGTTTTCTTAAAAAAAAAATCAGAACAATTTGGTGGTTGGATTTTTATTGCTTTTGAGAAATATATTCCGGCCATTGGGTTACTTAACGTTCTTTTCCTTGAAATATATAAAGAATCATATATTGTATTAAATGTTTTATTGATGATTCAACTAAAATTAAATGAGTTATTTATACCAAAGTCCCTATGTTAGGTGAAATGAACAAAAAAAATCCTGTGTTATGAAAATCAACACAGGGAACCCTGTGTTTTCAAAATATTTAGAACACTAATTTTTTCTATTTATTGGATACGAAATAACTAATTTAACCGTTTATATTACGATATACATCATATTAATTTTTTTTATAAGCACCGAAACCCGGTATAAAATAAAAATTACATGAAGAACCCGTGTAAGCAAGTATAAAATATGTATATAGAGAGATGTGAGATGATTTATATCGTAATATAAAAAGGTTAAATTAGTCATTTCGTATCCAATAAATAGAGAAAATTAGTGTTCTACTAATACCATAAATTTTCAGGGTTCGCCATGTAAATATTTTGAAAACATAGGGTTCTCTGTGTTAATTTTCATAACACAGTGATTTTTTTGCCCATTTCTCCTAACACAGGGGGTATGATGTAAATAACTCAAAATTAAACGGTCTAAAACCCCATCCATTTGTGCTGCATTGTGGCAATTTTTGGCTGTGGGTGATTTTTCTTCAAATGCCAATTTTCCTGGGGCTTTTCTTTGGGTTATTATTATATATCTTAGTGGATCTATAAAATGTTGCATATGAAGGTAATTGAGCAACCCCAGTAACGATCCCACACTGTTGGAGGTCTGCATTAAAGTTATAATAGATATTAGAAATGTTCTTTTGTTTCGCCTCTTTCAAACCTTAAGGAGAAACTTATGGGAAAACATATACTGAATACACCTTAATTCATGTATATATTTAATTATCATATTCATAGGTCCTTTAGGTATATTCAAGTGTTTTATTTGAATTTTGATCATATCTGCAAAAAGTATATATTCAATATGTTCAATATTACATTCGCAAGGAACAAAAATACAGGGCATTATATTTATAGATATGGGAGCGCACTGCAAAAATGATTTGATTTTCAATAGAACTAACACAATAGAGAATCCAACGATGAAGGAAATAAATAGAAAATACCTAAATGCCAATCCTGAATTGAGTTGATACTCCAAGCAGCAACTACTGTGAAAGAAGTAGATGAAAAACTCAACTACAAATATATCAAGTCCGAATTTACAGAATTGAAGAAAATCACAACCAGTTTTGATGAAAATCAATTGATTGGAAAAATTTACAATTATTTTTACTTACTAAACAATTGGAAAAAAAATAATCTAGACAAAATGCAAATGTAATTGAATTTTTGAAGAAAGTGAAACAGCCAATTTTAGAGAAATAACAAAAGCACAGACTGCGAAAGAGAAGTGATAATAATGAATGATAAGTAAGGAAATGATTAAACATTTACAATGTACGATACAATTATTATTAATTCAAATATTTTATTTTGGTGAAGGGCAAAAATTATCACAATTAATTTTTGGGACAACCTAGCAGTAACAGAATGGTGGTTTCAAAAAATGGAAAGCAAGAGAGCAATGGTGGGAATTTCAGGATAAAAAACAACAGATATACCAATATATGATAAAAAATACATGCAAAAAGAAACAAGAAATAGTTGTTACGAATGTATTTTACAATCAAAATGAATCATGTAATAAAAATAAAGGAAAAATTACATTGTACTACCCTGAGGTTTGCCATAATTACGGATAGGTCCTTATTCTTTGCATAATTACATTAAAGTCCCTAAACTTTCACTTCCGTATGAGGTCCATAACGAATGTTACTGTTCCGTTAGGCTCAACAGTTGACCAGCCTGAAATACATGGACTTATTTGTTATTGAGTAAACTATAAGGATCGTTTTGTTTTTTAAATTCAAACCTCAAGAATCTATTTGTAATAATAATTTAATATTCAGGGGTATTTCGGGCCGGTCAACTATTGACCCTAACGGAATAGTAACATCAGTTATGGACCTCAAATGAAAGTGAAAGTTTAGGGACTTCAATGTAATTACGCAAAGAATAGGTACCTATTTGTAATTATGGCAAACCTCAGGGTAGTACAATATTTTCCCTAAAAACAAATGTTTTACAATGACTTCGCAACTACAATACTCCTCAATCCAACTTGTGCGAAGGCAGAAAATTAGCTCAATACATAATGACTTGATCTTCATTTATTATCATTATATAATGAAAAAAATAATAGTATATTATAAAAAATAGTAAAGAATTGATAATAATAGTTGTTTCTATGAATAGAAATTGGTGACCTCTAAGGAAATAAACATAGAGAAATTATGGATGATGAAGAAAATGAAAACATCAATGAAATAGCCATTGCATAAGTGATTTATATTGTCCTCAATCACAATAGGTAATCTAGAAAATAGAAAAACAAGTTTGTAACTAAAATGTTCTTTATAATATTTGAGACTAATATTCTTATCACAAGCTAATACAATAGTATAATATTTCTTGGGTGCATGGAAACACAAACTCCACTAACACTTAAAGAACAAACACAACTACTTCAAAGCAAAAGTTGATTCCGTAGAAAATATATTTACGCCCTGGTATGAAGCTTATAAGTTATAACAATTGCACAAGATTAGTATCAAAACAAAATGCAAGGAACAATGCAGAATTTGCATGGATGATGAAGTGGAAGCATCACCAAGGTGTGAGATCTAAAAACCAATAAAATTTAAAACTGTGATATAAATATAACTAAACTACAAAGTTCGAAAAATACAAGTACAGGATCACCCTAAACATAGCAGATGGGACTGAATAGGCCACAATCACACTATTTGAAGAAGATGTTGAGGTTGCTGATGAGAGTCTGGCGTTATTTTTCAAACGAAAGTACCCAAACAAATCTAAGAAAAAGCATGAAAAAAACGAACTTGTTGAAAACAATAAAGAAAGAAAAGGAATAAGAGATCCTCCTAGGATAATAGAAAAGAGAAATAAGAAGTTCGTGCATGAGCTTTAAATAAAAAAGAAATAATACTATCTATAATCCCAAACGGAAGGAATTCCATGCACACGAAACACTCTTACATTTTTTAAAAATCAAAGCAAATGAAAAAAAAGGTAATTATATTAAAACAAAAAAACTATATCATAAACTAAAAGAAAAAAAACAATCACCAATAATAATAAGTACAAATTGCATACACGTTCAACGCACGTGCATCTTGTTAGTACCCATATAAAAGTGTGGATAACATGATTTTATATGTGAATGGACTAAATTACCCTTATACAATTTATTTCCCCTTATATCATTTTATTTATTTAATTGTTTAATTTGCAGGTTATATGGACCAAAACTTAATAATCCAACCTTATTGTGTTAATCTCATTCAATTTTATTTAACTTTTTAACTTATATTTTATATGGTCCATAAAATTATAAATTAAATTAAATTATTTTATTTTATTCAACTATACTAATTCAACTATCTCTAAGTTCAAATTGTTGCAGCTCCTTATATTTCATTTAACTATTTAACTTTTAGTTTATAGTTTATATATGGGCCAAAAACTAATAATCCAACTCATACAATTTTATTTTTTTAATTATACTAATCTAAGTTCAAATTATTGCATTTCTCTTGCTCATATTTCATTTAACTATTTAATTTATAGTTTATATATATATATATATATATGGGCAAAAACTAATAATCCAGCTCATACAATTTTATTTAACTCTTATATTTATATTTTATGTGGTGAAAAAATTAATAATTCAACTTAATTATTATCTTTTATTTAGTTCCATTAAATAATTCAATTATCTCTAAGTTCGAATTGTTGCATTTCTTGGATCCTCATATTTTATTTAACTATTTAATTTATAGTTATTATAGTTTATATATATGGGTAAAAACAAATAATCCAACTTAATTATTTTATTTTATTTATTTTTATTAAATTAAACTATATCTAATTGTCCGAAATAATTTCGTCCCTGCATGTTTTCCTTTTGGATAAATTGGCCGAATTTCCGTACCAAAATTTGTTTTCCCCTCATACAATTTTATTTAACTATTTACATTATAGTTTATGTGGGCCCACAGTTAATAAATAATTTTAATAATATTTTTATTTAATTCAATTATATTAAATCAATTATCTATAAGTACTTCAACCTTTTACATTTCGCTCCCTCTTCATCTGTAATATAACTATTTAATTTATAGTTTATATATAGGAGTCAAAAACTAATAATTCAACTTAATTAATTATTTTTATTTATTTATATTAAATTAAATCAATTATATTTAAGCCCAAACTTTTGTCATTCTTTAACTCTTCATTTTCTCCTTTAATGTGCCCTCAACTTTAATTCAATTCATTATGCTAATTCAATTTAGTAATTATATTAATGTTTTATAAAACTTCAATCTTTTTCCTACATATTAAAGTAACTATATTTAAGTCCCAACTTTTGTTATTCTCTAACTCTTTATATTCTTTTTTTATGTGCATTCAACTTTAATTTAATTAATTATGTTAATTCAATTTATTAATTTTAATGTTTTATAAAACTTCAATATTTTCATCTATAAATTTTAATGTGTTATAAAATTTCAATATTTTCCTACATATCAAAGTTGTGCATTTGTACCCGTCGCATTTGCCTTTTTGACATAAAAATCTCTACCACCAAAAGGATCAAGTAGACTCTCCAAATCCAACAAATTCCCTTTGAATAAAACGCAACCTTTTCCTTTGCTAAATGTGTTTGCAACCACCCCATTCCTCTATTTTTTCGGATATAGCAGTGTAAGTCTAAATTTATCTTGGGCATAACCTTTGGTGTCGTATTCATTTTATGCATTATAATATTATGTTATTATTGCCGACAGCGCAAAAGCAAAAGTACGATGATCTTTCCTTACAATGTACAAAAATGAGATCTTAATACTATCTATTTTCTTGCACATTTGGTTCACAGTTCATAACTTTCTGCTACAGTTAGGACCAGATTTGGCGCATCAAAATTTATCACTAGATTTGAATTCAAACATAATAGAACATAATTAACACCCATTCTACAATTTGATTTGAACTCATAAAATTTTATTTAACTATTTAATTTATAGTTTATGTGGTCTAAAAATTAATAATTGAACTTAATTATTTAATTTAATTTATTTCAATTATACTAACTCGATTATCTCTAAGTTCAAAATTTTGTATTTCTCTCACTCATCATATTTTATTTAACTATTTAATTTATAGTTTATAGTTCATATATGTGCCATAATTAATAATTCAACTTTATTATTTTATTTTATTTATTTTCATTAAATTAAATCAATTCTATCTAATCCCAACTTTGGTCATTCTTTGGGAAAATTCTAGCCAAGACCTGACTTGGCCGGACCCAACCAATCAATACACTTGTCACTTGATTGATCACTCTTCCAAATTTTCCACCAACCACAAGGCAAGTGCAAAACACTCGACCCCTCGTTATAACGGTTTGGCCGAGCCAGGCTCGGGCTAGAATTACCCCTTTCTTTGACCCTTCACATTCTCATTTAATGTATCCTCAACTATAATTCAATTAATTATGTTATTTACATCCCGAAATGGGGGTTTTAATTCGAGATTCCAAGATTTGAAGTTTTGGAAGCTTTTAGTAATGGGATTGGCTATGCTAATAATATGCTAGCGGAGATGGCTGCATTGGTTGAGGGGGCTAGAAGAGTCTCCATTGTAGGCTGTCAATGCCTTTGGGTAGAGCTTGACGCTAAGCTTATTAACGATATATTTGTTCGAGTGTATATGAGTGACATGGCAATGCAACATATGATTCATTGATTCAAACATTATACTAAGCGCGCATATGCAAGTTAGTAGTTCTGACTTGCAGTTATTTAAGTTATATCAACTGATTATGTATTTGTCTTATAGTTTGGACCTTTCTTTTTGGGACATGACGCTTGTTCTTGGTTGTCTGCGGAGGAAATGTTTTCTGATGTTACAGGTTAACAACAAGGTCCAGTGGAGAGATCAACAAATTAGATCATGTAGTCGTCGTTGGCGGCCAGTTTTTTACTTGGATATTGATGGAAGTATCAGCTGGATTGAACCGGCCGGCGAATAGAGAGATCTTCTCTGTGAATAGCGGTAGCCCTATGGACGCCCTCAACGGTAATGCGTTTGCTCATTGCAGTTTGGTTTTCATGTTGGAGGCCAACACTTTTGCCCAAATGCTTGGGCGCCTTTTTAGTCCAACGAGTGATCATATGATTTTGAGTGGCATGAGGGGTGTGGACCGATGCAGTACATATTTACATATTGTTATGATTATGTATTGGATGGCTAGCCCTGTGGACGCCTTCAACAATAATGCATTTGCTCGTTGCAGTTTGGTTTTCACGTTGGAGGCCAACACTTTTGCCCCGATGCTTAGGTGCCTTTTTAGGCCAGCGAGTCGTATGATTTTGAGTGGCATGAGGGGTGTGGACCGATGCAATACTTATTTACATATTGTTATGGTTATGAATTGAATGAGTCATTTTTGTCTATATGCCTTGTCTGATCCTTGGAATATGGCTCTCATGTTTGATTTTTCGTTGTTATATGTGAGGAGGCTTCGTGAATAACTTTATGATTCGTCTGATCGGTTTTATTTAAAAAAAATCAATTAATTAATTAATTAATTATGTTAATTCAATTTATTATTTTAAGTAGTTATGTGAATTAAATTAATTAATATATTGGAGTAATGATTACTGA
>JBBMKE010433063.1:0-10264 GCA_037834125.1 Lippia alba
GATGACACCTTATGGTATTGAAGAAGATTATTTCATTTCTTGTGTTTTGATTTCTAAATTTTTATTGATGGATGCTTGGGTGATTAGTTTCATATCATAATTATCATTTTAAAGCAAAAATTCAATTATAATTTAAATAGTATTGACACATATGAAGCGTCACAATATTGATATCTAGTGACGCCCAACACCGCCACAAAACGCATTTCAAATTGAGACACGACACAGCGTCACAACAGTGTGCCTTAGGTGATGACATTAAGCGTCATAACAATTGCCATTTTGAGATGCACATCAATGTCACAATAGACTGAATTTATTAAGACGCACATTGGCGTCATTATAGGGACATATTAAGACGCCTCAAAGTGTTACCAAAAGTGTTAGTTATGGTAGTTGGTGTTCAAAATGAGACACAATAAAGCGTCACAACAGTGCACCTTAGCTGACGCCTTCAAGCGTCATTACAGAGCCATCTTTTAAGAGGCCTAACGGCGTCACAAAATGTTATTGCAACGCATTTTTAGTTGACGCTTTTGGCGGCGTCGCAATAAAAAAAAATGTCACAATAGGGCCTTTTAGTGACGCTTTTGGCCGTCACAAAATCTAAATTTTCTAGTAGTGATTTGTTTTTCGTTTTTCCGATCGGATTTGTGGTTTTTGGTTCCTTTCACCTTTTCCGTTCTTTTCCTCGCCGATTTTTACCTGTTTCTCTGTTTTTCGGTCGTTTACTGTGGTTTGGAGTCCATGTAACACCCCGTATTTCTGAGTCGATAGGTAAATTATGTTATTTAATTTAAGTTTGCATTTTATTTGCATTTTAGTGCATTTCATTTAATTCGAGTGTCGGAGAATCGAACCCAGAACCACCTTGAACCGAAATAAATTAAACTGAGAAAATCAAGAACCGAACCGAGCCCTCATGAACCGAACCGGTTCAGCCCTTAAGACCTTGAACCCCTTTTCTTCTCCCACATACTTACACATTTTCACCAAGATAAGAGCAAGAAAGAAGCCCCAAGCTCCAAACCTTGATCAAGCTTCAATTTCTCATATCTCTCTCGTTTCTTCATCATTTCTCGACCCCAAGTAAGTTTTGGAAACCCCATCTCCCCCTAACTTCTTCGCCAATCACTTTCTCTTGAATTTGGTTGCATACATGATTTTGGCTCATATGATGAATAGTTAGGTCATATAGCATTTTTGTTGGTTTTGGGAACTTGAATACCTTTGGATGATTTTGGACTTCATTTATGAGCTCTACATGTTGCGTTATTGTACATATGACTTAGTTTTGGTTGGTGATTGCATTAATGGCTTGTAGCCAATATTTGACCAATTTGCATTTGAATGGGGATTGTATCCCAAGCCTTCATTTCTCGATTTTCTCGGTGCTCATGCATATTTATTTGATCCTTGCATTATTGTTGTTGTTTGTCTTGCTTTAGTTCGGATAAATTTGAGTAGGATGGGTGATTTGGGATTGAACCCTGTTTTTCCTGTAACTTTGTGTCCAGAAATTCCAGGTCAAACGGGTGTTTGGCCTCTCAGTTATTTTTGCAAACGCCCGTTTGGATTGGCTCCAGATTCGAAAATGTGTAATGCAAACAGCCGTTTGGATTTTAAGAAGAAAAGTGAAACGGCCGTTTGGTTTTGAAAATCTGTTACATAAGGTTTTTAAACGGCCGTTTGGATTTTGTTCTGGTTTTGCAAACGGGCGTTTGGGAAGCCAAAATTTGTTACAGACGCAACTTGAACGCCCGTTTGGATTTCCTTTGAAAATGGGAAACGGGCGTTTGGGAAGCATTTTCTGGGATCAGACGCATCCCACACGGGCATTTGATATTTGTTCTGAAAACCCAAACGGCCGTGCGAGATGCCACTGTCCGTTTTTGAATTTTTTAACTTTTGCTGTTCAATTCCTTTGGCCCCTAAATGCTTTGATATGTTCTTTTTATACGTTGTTAAGTATTTCTTGCGCTCGTTTTGAGACGTGCGACTTTTTCTTGTATGATTTGCGTTTGTGAGTGATAATATGTGAATTTTTGGAAATGATTGGTTGTGTATGTCAAACATTTGCATCTCATGCATATTTTCAATTGTCGAGCGTCATTTTCTGTCCATATAGAGTCTAAGTCTTGGGTTTCTTTGTGTTTCTTTTTATAACAGGTTCAGGTTGACGAGCCCGAGGCATAAGTACTCACGCTCACTACACATTTTACCTTTTACAAGGTAAGGCTAGGACCTTTGTATAGCTAAGTGACCTACAGCCTTTATGTGACATTTCTTGCCCCGCATGCGATTCTATTATACGTATACATAGCTATGTGTTGGATTTAGTATATTTATGATTTTGTGAAACAAGCTTGCTCTGAAAAGTTAATATATAGGTATATATGAACCTTTCCAGTTATTTCTGTTCAGTTTCTGTTTACGTTGCGAGCTAAGCCATGAAAGATTGGTTTTGTTTCTAGTTCTGTGTTTGTGAGCTCAAGGAGCTATGGGTAAGGAACCCTCGGTACGATATAGGGCCGTTGAGGTTAAGCCTGTGCATAGTCTCCATCCAAGATATCACGTGCGACCTCGGGAGCTAGTGTAGGCGTGATATTTTGATGCCTCCGGTTATCCGGGAAAGACCCATAGTAGGTTAGCTACTTCTCGGGGGTTTGTATATTATGGATGGTTAGGATTGGCAGGTTCTTCCATCATCTGGAGTTGAGGGTGCTGTTTTATGATTTCAGTTTTATTTCTGTTCTGAGAAGTAGGTTGGAAGCTCGTACTCGCCGAGCGTTTGTTTCTGTTCAGTTATGGGAATTGTGAATAAGAATAGAGATTTTCGAAAATGTATATTATGTTTGATTTTGGCTTGTAAAACCTATATCCGGTTCATGAGACCACATTTGATATATGTTATGTTATATACGTATAGTGTATGGGTGTGCGTTAACACCCTCACTCAGTCAGTTGACTGATTCCCTCCGTTGTTTTTCTTTCAGTTGTAGGGCTTTTGTCGGGAGCTAGGCGGAGAAGTGTCAGCACGTGTACACTTATGGATCTAGGTCCTTAGTGCATACATTCCTTCTTTCATTTTGTATTATGTATTGATTGTGGATACTTGGATTATTTATATTTGAAGGTTGTAGGTCGTGTCGGTCATTGTGCATGCAGTGTATGGAACTTTTATGCATTAATGGATATATGTTTATTTGGTTTTAATTTTTAGCTTCCGCGCACTCTGAGTCTTGTTCTGTTAGCTCCACCTGGCTTAGTGTGTATGTTCGGACACCCGTTCGCTAGGATTTAGATTCGGGTACGACTTATTTCGTGACCGAATTCGGATCTTGGTGCGGGGGATGTGGTCCCTACTTGTGGGGTGCTACAGTCCAGATCTGTGATTTTTCATAGAGATCCAGGACAAAAACAAGGGTGTCGTTACTACTTCTTCATCCTCTCCTCAAGAAGAGTCCCTGAGTATCTCTAACAGTGATTCTTCACTGTTATCAGAGGTTACCGTCACTATGGACGATAAGAATTACCTTACTTGGCGACGCAGCATGAAAATCCCCCTTGAATCCAATATGAAACTTGGATTCGTGGATGGTTCCATTGATATACCTGCTTCGGATGATCCTATATACAAAGCCTGGAAGCGTGTAGACAACACGGTGAAGGCATGGATTCTGTACTCTCTTGAAAGAGAGATACATCAAAGTTTTTTGTATGCTAGTACTGCCAATGAGCTGTGTATGGGAGGATCTTGACCAGCATTATGGACAATGCAATGGACCTCTTCTATATCAGTTGAAGAGGGATCTGAGTTCTATCAATCAAGGTACTCTGTCTCTTGCTTCTTATTTCAATCGCCTGAAGCAACTCTGGGATGAGTTGGCAAATTTGAATAATCCGTCTGTGTTCGCCTCTGGTAATACTTGTGTTATGAGTTGCTATATTTTTTATTCCCAATCATCTAATATGTTGATACAGTTCTTAATGGGTTTAAATGATTCTTATAATGCTATTAGGAATCAGATATTGGTTATGGACCCCCTCCCCACTGTTAATAAGGTTTATTCCATCATTTCTAGGGTAGAATCTCAGAGAGATGCCTCTGTTGCTTTTCATGATTTTACAAATAATTCTGCCATGTTTGATAGGAATGTTGGTAGAGGGAATGGTATGAGAAGGGGTAAAAGGAAGAATAAGAATGAAAGGCACTGTAACATTTGTAATAGCTATTCTCACAACACTGACACTTGCTTTAAAATCACTGGGGAACCGGATTGGTACAAGGCCTATAAGGAGTTCAGATCCAGTGGTGTTGGATCTGCAAAAAGAACTTTTAGACAAACTACCAATACTGTGGTAGAAACTCTTCTGGATCTGGTATCTGATTCTAACCAATTTGGATCTAATGCCTCAACTTCTAATGTGTCAGAACTTATAAAACAAGAATTAATCAAGTTTTTCAAGGAAAAACAGGCTGGAGGCAGAGAACAACTGCATTTTACCTCTAAATTCTCAGGTAACCTGTGGAATTATGTGCTTACTTCTGGAAATACACTTAATGCTTGTCATTGGATCATTGATTCTGGTACTACAAGCCATATATGTTCTAACTTGAATTTGTTCTCTAGTTATCAAGTTCCTAATAATAATATGCCTATATTTATGCCTGATAGTTCTTCACATCAGGTTAAATTTGTTGGAACAGTTAAGTTGATTGATGATGTTATGCTGGAACATGTTCTATATATACCCACTTTTAAGTTCAATCTGGTATCTGTTAGTAAAGTAACCAGTGCAACTAATACTGAGTTTGTTTTCTCTAAAGTCATTGGACTTTGCAAGTCCAGAAAACTGAGAAAATTCTTGCCTCTGGACAAATTCTTAACTATCTTTATATACTTGATGCTTCTAAGTTTGTTGTTAATCATGCTGCTGTAGTTTCAAACTGTATTCCTTTTGGTAATCTGGACTGTAATTCCCTTAAGGGAAAGGGTAACAAGTTTGTTGTATGTGACAACAATGACAGTTCTTTTTCTGTTAAGACACAGGACTATGATGTTTGGCATAAGAGACTAGGGCATGTCTCTGACAATGTTTTGCAGAAGCTTCACCTGTCTGTAAGTAAGAATTCTCTGGATTATGTTTGTGATGTATGTCAGAGATCTAAACAACATAGGCTGCCTTTTCCTGTTAGTACTATTACCTCTAAAGGTCCCCTTTGATCTCATTCATATAGATCTTTGGGGACCTTTTAAGGTTAAAACCCATTCCAATTGTCATTATTTTCTTACAATTGTTAATTAATACACTAGATGTAAATGGACTTACTTGATGCCTTACAAAGATAATACTTTCAATATTTTGAAAATTTTCTTGTTTTTGTTAAGAATCAATATGGTAAGGCAGTCAAGGTAGTCAGGAGTGATAATGGGAGTGAGTTTGTAAATGTTATTTGCAAAACTCTCTTTCAATCTGAAGGTATCACACATCAAACTACTTGTCTCTATACTCCATAACAGAATGGGGTTGTGGAAATTAGACACAAACATTTGTTACAAATTGCTAGGGCTCTTATGTTTCAGTCTAGTATGGCTTTACAGTTTTGGGGTGATGCTATTTTGAATGCCACTTACATTATAAACAGATTACCAACTAAGGTGCTTAATTGGGAAACTCCTGTTTTTAGGTTATTGAATATTAAACCTTCTCATGATACTTTTAAGATTTTTGGATGCTTATGCTATGTTGTTGACAATGGGCCAAATAGAAATAAATTTTCTTCTAGGGCTCTAAGATGTGTTATGTTAGGCTATGCTGAAGGAAAGCAGGGTTATAAATTGTATGATCTTGAAAATAAGGTGATACTTATATCTAAAGATGTTTTGTTTGTTGAAAGTATTTTTCCTTTCTCTGAAATTGATAAATCTATGCCTTATATACCACAAATTTATACTGATGGTACTTTCACTAATGATGTTACTTATGATAAAATTAGTGAATCTGTTGTTGACAGTAGTTAAGATAACTTGAATGATTTTGAGAATTCAAATATTCAGAGTAGTAATCAACCTAAAAGTGTTACCACTGATATTAGACGAAGTCAAAGAGTTAGGACTTCTCCAGTTTGGATGAATGACTATGTCTGTAATGCTAGTTTTAATATGAATATTCATAAAAATGGTATGTGTAACACTACTAATATACCTTATGCTTCTGAATATTTGGTGTTTATGTCTAATATTTCTTCTGTTCCTGAACCTATTAGTTATAAGCAGGCTGTTAAGCATCCTGAATGAGTTGATGCTATGAATCAAGAGCTCGAGGCTAATAATACCTGGGATATCATAGATTTACCTATAGGTAAGAAAGACATAGGTTCTAAGTGGGTTTTTAAAACCAATAATCCTGATGGTTCTATTGAAAGATATAAAGCTAGGCTAGTAGCTAAAGGTTTTAATTAGACTTTTGGCATTGACTATTTTGATAGTTTTTCTCCTGTGGCAAAATTAGTAACTGTTAGGGTGTTTCTTATCATTGTTGCTACTAAATATTGGTGTCTTTATCATTTAGACATTAATAATGTCTTTTTGCATGGTTTTCTAGATGAAGATGTGTATTTAAATCCTCCTGAAGGTTATACTAAGTCAGGTTCTGGAAAGGTTTGCAAATTAAAGAAATCCTTATATGGTTTGAAGCAAGCATCTAGGCAGTGGAATCTTGAATTTACTAATAAACTTCTTGCTTATGGTTTTAGACAATCTGCACATGATCATTGTCTTTTCATTCTTTCTAAGGATGATTATTTAATTATGTTGATTGTTTATGTGGATGATTTGTTAATATCTGGTTCTGATGATAGTGTTATTCAGGATGTTAAGAACTATTTGCATGCTGAATTTACTATAAAAGAACTTGGAAATGCCCAATATTTTCTGGGCTTGGAAATTTTTAGATGTTCAGATGGTCTTGTTGTTACTCAAAAGAAATATACTGCTGATTTACTTAAGGATGTTGGAATTTTAAATGCTAAAGCTATTACTACTCCTTTGCCTAGTGGATTTAAATTTCCTGTTGAGGACAATGTCCCTTACTCTGATCCCAGTCAGTATAGAAGGTTGATTGGGAGATTATTATATTTGAATATGACTAGACCTGACCTGAGCTTTGTAGTGCAGCAATTGAGCCAATATGTTTCTAACCCTATGCAGTGTCATTGGAATGCCGATGTACATGTTTTGAAATATCTTGGGGGGTACTCAAGATGTTGGATTATTTTTCCCAGTCCAAAATTCACTAAAATTGATAGCTTATAGTGATGCGGACTGGGCTACTTGTGTTTTGACTGGACGTTCATTGACTGGTTTTTGTATTTTGTTAGGTGATTCTTTAATTTCCTGGAAGACAAAGAAGCAAGTAACTATTAGTAGATCATCGTGTGAAGCAAAATACAGAATTCTAGGATTAATTGTTTGTGAGCTGCAGTGGCTACATTACATCTTCGAAAATCTTCAAGTTCATGTTGCCTTACCAATCACTGTTTATTGCGACAACATGGCTGCTATACATATCACAGAAAATCCAATCTTTCATGAGCGTACTAAGCACCTGGAAATTGATTATCATATTGTGCCCAATCAATTTAAGCGAGGATTTATTCGTCTCTTACATATGCCTACTGGAATCAACTTGCTGATTTGTTTACAAAATCCTAGGTTTAGAAGATTTTTATACAAGTTGGGTTTCTTATTCAACGAAGCTCCAACTTGACGAGGGGTGTTAAAATCTTTATTTTTTCATTTATTAGCTTTGTATTGTATTAGAAACGTGTTTCTCTTCTTTTACGCCTTTGTAGTGATTATGTTTGTTGGCCACGTGTAGTATGTTTGGGCTTTGAGTGTGGGCTCCTTGTAGACCTAGTGAGGAGCACACCTCCCCCTTAATGGGCCGCTGAGTACCTGATTTACCTCCTCCCACTTACTTCGTCGGGCTGGGGTGTGGGGGCCCTTAGGGTTGGGGATTCAACCTTTTGCCACAAGATGAAGCAATTATGTGGCTATTCAGGGCAGATGTCACATTCATATTGATGTACAACTATATATATCATTGGTCGTTCTACTCCGAGCCTGGTTTGGCCAAACTGGTGTAACTAGGGGACGAGTGTTTTACACTTGCTTTGTGGTCAGTGGAAATATTAGGGAGAGTGACAAATCAAATGACAAGTATAATTTAATTGATCGGGTTCGGCTGAATCGGGTCTGAGCTAGAATTTTTCCTGTATCACATGTATGTAGATTATGCATATGGTTAATTACTCTGACACCTCTTTCAAAATACCCTATTTACCAACTTCTCCTTAGAATCTTTGAAATTACAATAGCCTCAGTTACAAAACTCAATTAGTATTGCCAAAATACCGAAAACATCTTCAAAAGTTTAGAGTAGTTTCCCAAGATTTGGGGAGGAACAGGTAAATGATAATCTCAAGGGGTGTAAATGTAATTAACCATATCTACTCAAAGCTTTCATCTTCTAAACTGATAAGAACATCTTTTTATAACGGTGTCGCAGTTGCGTAAAGGAGAGGTTTGTTTTCTTGCAAAAAAATGCAAAACTATAATCATGAGACAAACTGTAGAACATAGCGGTAATTGATAGTTTTAACCTCATTCTTCTGATCTGGTCACAGCTCACAGTAACAACAGTAGTAAATGTAAAAATCACTAATTTTACTGCTGTTTTCAAGAATAAATGATCTTCCTACTCCTCCATTACCTTAAGAGCATGAGTCTGGTCGAACCATTAACGTGAAAATCTCTCCTTATCAATAATAATGCCGTAGTAGCACATTTTGAAACTCGAACGCAAGACATTTGGTCGGTCCTATCCATCACAACACCGAATAGTTAAGTTCGCTTTACTGATAACGTAAGAACCTCTTTTGTCATGGTCCATTTCTTCTTCCATTTCATTTCATGTCGTCAAACGGGCAAGAAAAAAAACTACTTTTTTTCTCCACTTTTTGCTTTTCTTTCGATCATCGATCTTGTTTTTCTTCTTCTTTTTTGACTTTGGTGGAAAGAATTAGAGGCATGTTTGGGGACAATGATAGCTTTACAAGAGAGAAAAATTTTGAAAGTGTTTTGTGCATAGGATGCTTGATTATGAATCCAGCATACTGTGCGAATGATTTGCTTTTGTTGTAGGCCTCCATCTATGTCCATGATTAAGGTATGTCTTCCTCATCAAGGAAAAAATTAGCTTTTTTTTACATCACAAAACTAATGCCATAATCATCGCACTTATCAGGCCAACAACTTATCCATCATTATCTCTTTAAGAAACAAAATTTTCTCTCATTATGTCAAGCAAGATGGAATTTTGGTTGAATTTGTAAACTCAAATTCAATTGTTTTGTCTGATAATTTTCATTTTTCCTTTTGGATTTGAGAGGTAACTATTGCTACTTCGTTCATTTATACTAATATTAAATAGAGTGATCGATTCATCTAAACGTTTAAAATGTTAAAAAAGAATATTACTAAATACTTAATCATCTCTGACACGTTCTCTAGCGTGTAGGGATAGATTTCTTTCTTATTTTGCCTTGCACGTGAATTTTTCATTTTTAAATGGGTGATGGTGTTGGATTTTTAAAACAATAGTAAATGAGCATCTAATTTAAAAGTTTAAAATTTTAAAAATAAATATTATTAAATATTTATATATCTCTTATTTAAATATTTAAAGCTTTTAAAAAGAGATCATTAAATATTTAAACTTTCTATAAAACATTGCTAACTCTAGAGTCCAATATAATATATCACAAAAAAAAACAAAAAGTTAATAATAATCTCTCGAATTATTTGACTCTATTTTCCTTTTTGCTTTTTTTTTAAAAAAAAAGATCAATTCAAGAATGTGTTATTTTATTTTTGATATCTTATCTATTCATGTTATCTCACTTCACCTTAACTTCATTTTTTATTTCTATATCATCTTTAACGACTTCCTCTCTTATTTTTCTATTTCAATTTTTAGTTTATTTTTCTATAATATATATCATTATACTAAATTACTTATTTATTTATCAAAAATTTAGTAGTTACATTATAAAAAAATAAAAAAGTATATATTAAATAAGAAGATTTTTAATTTGATCATATAGTAAAATAGTATCATGCCTTTTATTTGCTTCACACATAATGAGTCACGTAAACGTTACTAGTTATTTATTATTTCTTGTAAACCACTTCAAACT
>JBBMKE010433073.1:0-10264 GCA_037834125.1 Lippia alba
ATTGATTTCCATACATGAACTAAACACTTGGCGAACGGATGACAATAGAAAATCAATCCTGGCTAGGCGGAAACTAATCCTGTGACCAGTCAAATCATGCCAACACATGTATAACACATCCATATCATAACCATCACTATCAATATGTACATCAATATACAGCGGCACACAGGCCTCAAAATTCATAGCAATATATACAACAAGTGTGCACGTATACAGTATTATGCTTTAATACCAAAATTTGTGACCAATACTAAACAAGGACTAAAGACTTCGAATCTCGCCTAGCATGCACCTGAAAAGACTGAAATTGATGGGGCGTCAGTCTATGAAAGACTGAGTGAGGGGTTATATAAATATAAGCACACAAACATGTAAGCTATAGCCTCGGGTGAAGTTTTGAAATGAAACAATAATATAACTTTAAGGAAAATGATCAACTTTGCCCGAGAATACAACTATCAAGTTTATTAGTTATGAAAGTTACAATCAATCAATCCCTGGCCCTGCGAGTAGGGCAATTCTCGAACCACACACCCAGTAGTAAATGACACCAATTGCATTTTAATAAATATGTGATCATGCAATTCATTACAGTGCACAATTAGCAATTTCATGTAACCTTTTCCCCGGGTGATAATCGTGTTTGTAAGACCCAATTATCCAATCATGGTGTACGTCAGGATCATGACTCCTACATACAGGATTTCTTCCTTCACCAAACCTCTTGGTGAATTCAGGGTTCATGTCAGTTGGTGAGAGTAGTATATGAGTTATCCGTCAGCCCTTACTTTCCCGGTTGGCTCACACACTAACTCTCGGGGCCACAGTGCTATACAGAGTTTACTCACCAAATCATGAACATGAACAATTCTTGAGAAAAAGTAGTTTTGCAATACTTAACATTTTTGGAAAACTATAGGTATAGTATACATTTTGGCCGAAAACACATTTAGGGGTTGTAGTGGTTCTAGGTAGCTAGAATTAAACCTCACCGGTGTAGAAAAGAAAGCAAGGATACAGCTTATGGAGCTTGCTCCTCGTCATCCGGATGCTGGTCTGTGTAAGAAGGACAAGTGAGTGTGAGATACGACCTCATGAACCACATAAGATGAACGGCAATATCATGAAATGTGTAACGATTCTATCATGCTAAGAAATGATTCGATGCGATTCATGCTTCACATAATGATTTAACCATCAACTCAAGCAAGTAAAGACCAATGAGTGTCAACTAAGAGCATAATTACTAATAAATCGAGTATATAACTCATATAAGTCACATACGGGAGCCAATGAAGTGAAAGGAATGCAATAAGAAGGGTTTTGGCAAAGTTTGGTAAAAACTAGCAGTTTTAGGACTTGCGCATGCTGTAGGAAAATGGATATATCTTGAGATCTAAAAATTTGATTTGGGTTTTGTTTATTGGGTTAGAAACTAGACTCATATACCTTTCTGAAAATATATAGCACAAATTATGATTCAAAGGGAAGAGAAAATGGCGTAGGCCCAAATTAGGGTAAATGCAAATTTTCGAAGACAAGGCGACACCAAAATGGATTGCTTATATCTCACAAACCAGGAAAGATATTGAGGAAGTAGACTTCAAAAGGTTTCTAGGGTTAAAATTTTAGTTCATTTGGAGTTCGGATGAAGGGTTAACGAAGCAAATCAATCTCAGGAAGAAAGAAGGGGAATTTCCACTCCCGTGGATATTTTCAAGCACAAAAATCCACAACCGTGGAAATTCCTGCGAAAATTTACAGAATGTTGGGATCCAATCCATGCCCGTGGATTTTTCCGAAGGCAAAATCCACGCCCTTGGATCATCTCCAGGTCCGAAAAGATGCAGTAAAATAGGGAAAACATACGGGAAATGGCTTCCAAGCCATTCCAACTCCAAAACCAAGGCAAGAATTCACTCAAAACTAACATATAACACGTATATGATTCATATATATCAATTAGGCATCATATAGTCCAGGGAAACATGCATAGATCATCAAAATTTCCAACAGCAAACCCATATATATAATCATGATCTCTCATCAAATAATTCAATAATCATGCATGGAATTCAAGTCCTTAGTTCATAATCAAGCATCCAACAACTAAAACACAAGTTATCACTACAAATTCATAACCCTAGCTTCAACCATGATTCCATGAATTCCACACAAACATGATCATATACCTTGGAATGAAAGAGAATGGATGAAGGTGATGAGATGATGACTTTTGGATGATTCAAGGATGAATTATGCCTAATCCTAGCTTGATGGTGAAATTTTCAGTAACACCCGAACGCGTGGCGTCACATCCCCCGCACTGAGACCCCGACCCAGTCATGAAATGAAAGTCCATGCCCGAATCCGAATCACGACGAATGGGGACTCACACACACACACTCGCTATGCTAGGCGGGCTAACCCTTGAACCAAATTAATAACCAACAACGATAGAATCAGAGTAAAGCAAGGTAAAGCGGAAGCATTAACATATAATATTCACAATGAGCTACACACTCCAAAAATACATAATATACACATAGCCATGGCCTTCACAGCCTTATTAGATACATAAGTGTGTCGATAAGTAAATACATAAGTAAAATGATAATATGAGTGGGTGCGGTACAAAACCAACATGCTAGACACGTATGCAAGACCTCTAGACTTGTATCCCCGCCTAGCACGCATGCACCTGCAAGCAAAAAACTGAAACAAAATCGGGTTCAATCCAAAAGGGATTGGTGGGTATAAAAATAGGGCATAATATAAATAATACCGCGGAATCTAAACACGTTCATGCAAGTTATAATCCCAATTGAGGTTTTAGAAATGATTTCCTAACGGGGCGAGAAAGAAAGCATCAACGGGATTATAATAATCAATTTCAATTAGCATTAGGTCAATCAAGGCCCTGAGAGTGGGCGTGTACAATCTCCATCCTTCTCCTCATGTGTAATCCTTAAACAATCATTCATGCATTTTCATGCAATAGTTATCTTTCGTGCACATTCAATCCATTTCATTACACGTTTGGGCAATCCGAGTCACCCGCATTCCCGCACGTTCCTCCTCCTCCGGGTGATGGACGGGCTTGCCAGACACGGCCATCCAATCATAGTGGCTAATGGGGCATATGAATCCCCAAAAGCTCAGCTAGCACTTCTTTGCCAAAGCTCCTGGCAAAGTCCGTTTCGCCGTTTATGGGTGGGACTAGTGTGAGAGAACTACCGTCGGCCCTTACCTTCCCGGATAGCCTCACACACTAAGTCCTTGGGCCCCGTGTACAATCATGCTCTCGCCAAAACATTTGGGTAGGATTAAACAAGAAAAAGGGCTTACACTTGAAAACATTTACACGAAAACGACTCAATAACTACATATATATATAGATTTTGGCTTAAAACTTGCACGTAAGGGATATATTGGGTCGTTTTACCTAATAGAAGAGAGACCCACCTTACACAACCAAAAAGGAAATGGCAAGAAGCTCAGAACTGCCCTTTGTCTCCAACAGGACCGGTATCTGTGCAAAGAAAGTTAAGTGAACGCATGAGGACCAAATATGATGCACGACAACGTCGTGAAAATGACATGAGATGCATATGAAGTCAATCAAGATCATAAAAATGCAATCACGTACGTTTCGTTCATTCTTGTTCACAACATATGCATTTCACGTCCATTGAATTCCAAATTCGTGCATGAATCATAAAACATATCAGTTAAAGCCAAATTAATTCAAATTGAGTCAAGAGTCTCCATTAGCATTCATAGCATACAATTCATCAAGCATATAAGCCAATTTAAATCACAAAAGAACCGAGGAAAGCATGCGAATCATGAATGAAAAAGAAACAAACATGTATGCATGAGGCAATAATGCAGCACTCGATTTTAGTATAAATGCCACGCGCGGTTTTAGTATAAATACCGCGCGGCCGTGTGGTATATTTTTCCTCCAGTTCGAACTTTTCCTGTGGCCGTGCATGTTTTTCTTCACAAATCCACGCGGCCGTGCGGTTATTTTTCAAAAATATTTCAAGGTTCACACTTTGCGCGTGGCCGCTCGCGGTTTGTTCACAAAATCCGCGCGACCGTGCGCCCCTGCTTCAGCAGAAAAAAAAAATGAAGTGCAGCAACAACATGACTCCATCAAGCCAACCATGAAACAAATAAAACAAGTTCTAAGCACCAAAAACTCCTAAAACTAAGACCAAAACATGCTCAAATTATTACCAAAGCTCAATTATGCTTGCAAGATCAAAATTATCACATTTTTCCAACTTTCATACAAAGTCATTAATGGCAAGTCTTGACTGCTTCAACTACCATGTAATATGAATCCATATAATCATAAATGATGCTCAAGGGATCAATTCCCACATGCAAAACTCAAGGGAAACCAAGTTATAAGCATGATTACACAATATGGCTCAAAACCCTCATATTAGCATATATCTTCATATCTCATCGAAAACTCAAGCATAGCATGCATATGATAGCTTAAAAGAAAGAGGGAAAGATGCCATGAAAGAATCACAACTCACATAAGCAAGAAAATGAGGGATGAAGGTGATGAAATCTTGGTAGGGATGATGAATAGTGCAAGCCTTCCCTTTTCTTTCTTGGTCTTGTTTCTCTTCAGCCTTGGAGGGGAGTTTGAGTGTAAAATTTGAAATAAAATGGTCTTGACTGATAGGCAATTATGTGACGAGGATATGGGTTCAAACTTGGGTCCATTTGGGTAAGAATTGAGAGAGATATGGATATTGGAAGTGGGTAGGGTCATTTAGGCGGGTTACGGGTTAGGGTGATAGTTTGAATTCTGGGTTGGTTTTGAGGGTTCAAACGAGGTCCAAAACACATATCGAGCACATATACACGTTCATAACACATAAAAGTAACACATACTCAAATTTCACAAATTTCTGAATTAAACACATAAGGTTTCGACAAGCGAACATACGGGTCATATGCATATATGTTCAAGTATTGAATCCAATTCAACAAGTAATCATCAAAACTCAAATAGGGTTAGAATAAAATGAGTTAATTAATGAAATACGCAAGTAGTTAGAATTTTAAATACGCAATTAGTGACACATAAGCTATACCTGTACGGATGAGAATCCGGGGTGTTACATTTTCCCACTTCTTTGTTGCTTGGATGATCAACCGAGAGAGAGAGAGAGAGAAAAGTGTATGTATGTTTGAATGAAATTCTACAAGCTTCTCTTGTCTTCAAGAGACAAATTCATGGCAATTTGAGTACAAGTCCCTCAGGTAATAAGTATTATACCTAGGTTCAAGTTCCATAATATATGATCACTTAGGTCCATGTATCTCATGCATATAGGTCCCGAAAATTGTGAAAAATTAGCAAGTAAGGAGAATAGAGCAATCAAGTCATGTTTGATAATTATTTCAAATGTTGATCAAATATAAATGTTGCATAATTTTCCGAGTTTCAAGTAAATTCACATATTTATAATTAAATCTAATGATGAAAGTTTTATAATTTTATCAATTATATAATTAGATTGATTACTTATTAATTCTCTCGAACACACACGTGTCGCTTTTACTTGAAATTGAGAATCTGTGGTCATAGAAATACCGCGGAGTAGTTTGGATGCAAATAGAGATCACTGCTGTAACACCCCGAATTTTCATCCGTTCGGGTTTAGGTTATGTGACATTAATTGCATATTTACAATTATATTTATTTGAGTATTTCACTATTTATTCCGTATTTTCCTAATTCCCTTTTTAGATTTTGTATTACTTGGTTGAATTTGGATTCAAATATGTGAACGTATATGCGCATGACTCGTATGTTTGCTTGCCGAAACCGCGTGAGTTTAATTCTGGATTTCGTGAAATTTGGATATGTGTCACTCTTATGTGTTATGAACGTGTGTGTGTGTGTTCGGTATGTATTTTGGATCTCGTTTGAACCCTCCAAACCAACCCGGAACTCAAACAAAACCTCCCTACCCGCCTAAATGACCCTACCCGATTCCAAGACCCATATCTCCCTCTATCCTAGCCCAAATTGAGTGAAACTTGTACCCATATTTCCCTTAATAATAACCATATCATCCTTGATTAATTTAATTCCAAAAATATCCCCCAAAACTCCTCCCCAAGCTGAAGCAAAATCGGGACCAAGAAGAAAGGGAGAAAACTTCACTATTCATCATCTCCTTCGAAGAACAACCAACTTGATCCCTTGTTTTCTTCCATATGTGAGTAGTGATTCTTTCATGGCATCTCTACCTCTATCATTTAAGCTATCATATGCATGTTATGCTTGAGGGTTGCATGAGTTTGGAAGATATGAGCATATATGAGGTGTTTGAGGCCTATTCTTGATCAAGCATGATTCCTTGTGGCTTTCTTACAATTATTTGATGATATTTCATTCTTGTACATGTATAAATGATTCTATGGAAACATATATGCTGATAATAGATGTATTTAAGAGTTGCCATTAATGAGTCTTGGAAGGAAATTGAAGATATGATCACTTATGCCATCTCTTACCTTTGATCCTTGTTTGAGCTTGATTCCTTGCATATATTGAAGTGTTTTCTTTGATGTTTTGATGTTAGTTCATGCCTTAATGTGTTGTATATGTGTTGGATTGATTAGGGAAGTGGAATGCCCTATTTTCGCGATCTGGGCTTTTCCAACGACCGTTGGAATCCCTTTGAGGAAAACCAACGGCCGTTGGTTTGATGCAGAAGCACCCATGGCTACTGCATCAAACCAATGACCGTTGGAAATCATAAAAGTGAAACCAATGGCCGTTGGTCTTGTCTGAGGTCACAGACAGGGTTTTTCGTGCTTTGTTTCATTTTCGTTTGGTCTTTCCCGCCCCTAACATGATCCTAATATGTTTTATACATGTTAATGAGGTCCATATGCTATGATATGAGTTCTTATTGCTTGATTTTGAATTATGATATGTTTCTTGTATGTGTTAGGGGTTTCATGCTAAGTTTGGGGATTCATTGGTCGTGGATTGTACGTGTTATGCATTCGTGTGCTCGTGTTGCTCCTATATGCGTATGATTGTCCTAATGCTTGAAATGTGAGTCCTTGATACTTGTTATTTTCCCTTCTTGAGCTTCATATGTCTTGTACTCGAGTGATATATGTGCTATGTATGTTATTAATGATTGTTGCATCGAATGGAAGCAATTCATGGAAGATATGCATTGAAAAGGATACGAATGATTCAAGAATGAATGAATGTGCACATGATTGCATCTCCATGGCCTTGATTTGATCCTTTATGCATCTCATATCATCTCATGCATTGTTGTGCGTCTTTTGTACAGTCTTGAGTCTCACGATTGAACATGTGTCTTTTGTACCCGTCGATGTTTTTCTTTCTTTTCCTTTTTACCCACTTGGGAAATTATTTCTAAAACTTCAATGGGGATTATAACTTGCATGAACATGTTTAAATTATGTCCTATTACTATATTTATGCCCCCATTTTATACTCATCAGTCTCCTATAGACTGAACCTGATTTGTTTTCAGTTTTTGCAGGTTGATCTCTAGGCGGGAAAACTAGAGTTCTTTGGGTCTAGTTAGTGGGTCGTGTCTACACACACACATGTTAATATTGTTGTCATTATCGTTTTGCATATTTAAATATTTATTGTACCTTGAGGCTGCGAAGGCCATGTTTAATTGTGAATTATATTTGAGCTCGTAGCTCATTGTGCAGGATTAATGCTAATGCTTCCGCTTTATTATGCACTGTTCATAGTTTTTTTGATTCTTGGGTTTTACTTAGTCCAAGGGTTAGCCCGCCTAGTGTAGCGAGTGTGTGGTCTTCCGTTCGCTTTGATTCGGACTCGGGCTTGGACTTTCCATTTCATGACCGGATCTGGATCTTAATCCGGGGGATGTAGCGCCCTATGCTCGGGGTGTTACAGGGCATTTGTACCTTATGGTTCTCTTACTATGGCGTGAGGACTGAGGAGTATGCTAAATGTACAGTATTTTTTATTTTATTTTGACAACCAAGCCCCTCAAAGAGGAATATTATTGCAAATCATGAATAACATTAAACAAAACACAAGAAAAAAAAATTAACGTAGGTCGAAGCCGCAATTTTAACAAATTTGTGAGCTATTATATTAACATCACGTCTAATAAACGAAAAGCGAACCCTATGATTCGACTCCTTGATATTGTCCCTCGTAAGTTGCGCAGGTGCAAACAGATTCGTAGCCGCCTTTTCTTCGGATCGAGAAGAACAATTATCTTAGCCTACAGCAGATAACTCGGCCAAAATTTTCCTCGATGAATCAAACAAAAAGATAAAACTGAAACTAACTAAATTTCCATACGGAAGGAACAAAACTTACATAACAAAAAAGAAAAAACACACACACACACACACCAGAAAAAGTCATCAGTAGAGTAGAACCAGAAAAAGTCACCAGCAGAGCAGATCCCGCTGCTGGATGAGTGACGATGAATCTGAAAAGATGCCGGTAGAAGAGTGGCAACAGATTTCGGGGAATTTCGACGAAATAAATATGAAAACGAGTCAATCCGGTGGTGGAACAATAAATATTCTCCACCGCCGAATCAAAACCTTTAATTGATTACCTTTTCTTGAATCGAGTCGTCTAAATTAGGGTTTAGAAACAAAGAAAAAATAATGAGAAAAAGAGGGAGAGAAAATTAGGATTTTTTAAATGTCCAATATTAGGAAAAAGAAAACCCCTGTTCATTACATAATGACTGATGCAATCGGACCATAATCATTCATTGCCCGATCTTAATAGGACATCTCTTACTTAAATACAATTGTCCAAATGTTACACATAAATCTCTTATAACTACGTTGTTTTACAAAGAAAAGTAAAGTGAAATAATCCAAGCGTATTTTGACCCAATAAAGTATTTAGAAAATGCAAAAATGAAAAAAAAAAAAATATATATATATATATATGTATACGCTTCTTCTTAGTACTACGTAGAAATAACGAAAAAGACCCAAAATATAAAGATATACATACTTTAGACCCGTGAATAAATGACCTTTCAGACATTTTTAGAAAATGCAAAAATGAAAAAATATAAAAAATATATATATATATATATATAACGCGTCTTCTTAGTACTACGTAGAAATAACGAAAAAGACCCAAAATATAAAGATATACATGCTTTAGAGCCGCGAATAAATGACCTTTCAGACATTCTTTGACACACACTATGATCACTTCCTAGGTCGGTATTGAACTTGCAACTATATATGAGTCTTTAAACCATAAACCGACATAAATAAAAGGACTAGCTTATTTGTATTTACCTTTTTGACCATCATCACTCATGCAATAATTTCTACGCACTTCATTTGTATTTTGTGCTTAATCTAATTGCGTTACGCAATCGGCAATCGTAGCCCGTAGGTATATATTAATCATATTAATAAATGTGATTAATAATTATTAATTAATTTGACGTGTCACCTTTTTCTTTTTTTAATCCCTACACCTAATTATTTTTAAATTTCACCACTTGGAACTTGGAAGAAACCGTGGGCGGCATTTTTTCCTGGGGAATTTCGGAAGATGGTAAGTTGTCAATTAAGATATGTTAATTAATCGGAGAAGTGCCGGGCAATTATACTTTTGAATTTATTACTATTAAAATAAAAAAGCTATGTTCAGGGGCAAATTACATTTTTAGTCCTATAGAATTGGACCATTTGCAATTTTGGTCCCATTGTTTCCAAAAGTGACAATTTTGGCCCCACGTCAAATTTTGGACCAAAATGGGATTTTGCCGTTAAATGCCTTGACAACGGTCAAATAAAATCAATGAATTGGTTGGGAAGCCTTTTCCCATACTTAAGGTCCTGGGTTCGAAGTCCAGGATATACATTTTTGGTTCAAATAATTATTATCCTTAAATTTAAATTAATTTTAATAATAATATAAATATAAATATAATATTATGTTAAAAAAATATATTATATATAATAAAGTAAAAATATAATATATTATTATGTTAAAATATTTTTTAAGCTATATTATTATTGAATATATATAATATATGTGTGTATATTACATATAATATAAAATATTTAATACATAAAGGATATAAATATTATTTTTTATAAATACATAATATACATTTTATATGTATATAAATAAATATTATATTATATGTATATATATATAAATATTATATACATTAATATTAAATATAATATA
>JBBMKE010433081.1:0-10264 GCA_037834125.1 Lippia alba
CGTGGAACTGGCACTTGGGGCACCTATTGGAGTGGTTGATGGCATCCTGTAAAACCGAGGGCCCGTAGAATCCAGTCCTCAATATCTTTTTTGCTAAGATACACCCTCCTGAGTGATTTCCACAACTGCCACTGTGTACATGTTCAAGAACTTTCTTAGCTTGCTAAGGTCTGAGGCATCGCATGGGGGACCCAGAAACGAGCGTTTGAAAAGTCGCCCCTTTATTCGGAGAGAATCTGGGAGCCTTGTTTCTTATCTTCCTTGCCTCGACCTTATCATTCGGGAGGGTCCCATCACGCAGAAACAAGATGATTGCATCGAGCTAGCAAGGCTCGGATGGGTCAATCATGTTTACCTGTTTGACTGGTTCGCTTTCTTCTATTAGCGGTCCCTCGATTCGTAGGAAGGTGACCACCCGCTCGCAAGTCCCATCAATAGATGACGCAAACTTTGAGAGGGCATCCGTACGCTCGTTCTCTGCTCCGGGACTTGTAGCAAGTGGAATTCCTTGAATTCCGCAATGACTTCTCTCGCCTTTGCCAAATAACATAGCATCGTGGTTTCTTGAGCTTCATAAGTTCCGTCAATTTGGCTTGCGATCAACTAAGAGTCTACGTAGGCTGTCACCCTGTTGGCCCCATTTTTCCGAGCGATTCTCAAGCTTTGGATGAGTGTCTCATACTCGGCCTCATTGTTGGTGGCCTGGAACGCGAGCTTGATTGCAAAGTCCAATTCTGTTCCTTGGGGATCCTTGAGGGTCACCCCGGCTCCCCCCCTTTCGAGGTCGAAGAACCATCATTGTGCAGTAACCATAGTCCATCATCTGCGAGCGGTTGAGTGTCCAACCCGAAATGCTCTAACAAGAGATCTGCTACGGCTTGGGCCTGAATGGCCGTGTGGGGCTTGAAGCTGATGTCGAATTGGCTTAACTCGATGGACCACTTAATTAGGCGTCCCGAGACATCAGGCTTGGCTAAGACTTATTTGAGCGACTGATCAGTAAGTACCGTGATGGAGTATGCCTGAAAGTATGGCCTTAGCCGTCGAGAAGCGTTAATGAGAGAGAATACGAATTTCTCGATCTCTGCATATCTTTTCTCAGCTCCTTGCAAGGTTTTGCTCAGGTAGTACACATGAAGATGTTTACGCTCGCGTACAGCTACAAGTACAGCGCTCATGGCTTCTGAGGAAACGGAGAGGTAGATAAACAAACGCTCTTCTTCCACTGGCTTGGTTAGAAGAGGGGCGCACGAGAGATACTGTTTCATGCTCTGCAGGGCTTGATCGCATTCAGAGGTCCATTCAAAGTTTCGAGAGTTACGCAGAATCTTGAAAAAAGGCAAGTTTCGGTCGGCAGACCGAGAAATAAATCGGTTTAGGGATATTATCTTCCCTACTAGGACTTGAACTTCCCTGGCATTCTGAGGGGAGGGTATGTCCAATATCGCTTTGATCTTCTCTGGATTGGCTTCAATCCCTCGCTGGCTGACAACATAACCGAGGAATTTCCCACCTCGAATGCCAAACGTATATTTGGAGGGATTAAACTTCATGCCATAATGTCGGAGAATGTTGAACGCTCGGCGGAGGTCATCCAAATGGGAGTCCTGAAGCTCACTTTTTGCGATCATGTCATCTACATAGACCTCCATAGACTTGTCAATCTCAGTTTCAAACATCCTGTTCACGAGGCACTGGTAAGTGGCTCCAACGTTCTTTAGGCTAAATGGCATGACCAGGAAGCTATATACTCCCATATGTGCCACAAACGAAGTCTTGGGATGATCCTCTAGGGCCATGAATATTTGGTAGTATCCTTGGAATGCATCCATCATGCTCATAAACTCGCATCCTGCCGTGGAGTCCACTAATTGATCGATGTGAGGCAGACGACAGGGATCCTTCGGACAAGGCTTTTCAAATCCGTGAAATCGTTACACATGCACCACTTATTTGCACTTTTGGGCACGAGAATGACGTTACAGAGCCATTTCGAGTACAAGATTTTCTCAATATACTGTGCGTCGAGGAGTTTGTTAACTTCCTCCTCAATGACTAGTTTGCGAAATCCGTGAACGTCTCTCTTCTTCTATTTGATGGGTTTGAACGCTGGATCTATGTTGAGCCGATGAACGATGATGCTCGGGTCAATACCGGTGAGATCGGATGCTTTCCAGGCAAAGACATCTAAGTTTTCCCTCAGGAAATCGATCAACATTACTTGGGCTGGTCCCTCGAGACTCGAGCTTATCTGCATAGTTTTCTCAGGGTTTCCCAGTTCTAATTCGACGGTGAGGAACTTCTCAGTTGGCTCTACTCGAGCCTCGTGGGGTGGAGCTTCGAGAGCTCATTTCTTACCGGTGAGGCGGTTGTACACTTCTTCCGTGGGTTGATCCTCTTCACTATCCAAGGATTCCTTGATGGCTTCTGGGGGCGCGTCGCTTGCCGTGGCTTTCGACTTTCTATTTTTATTTCTCTTTTTGTAGAGCTTGGCCCGTTTCCGCTCGGGACCGTCTTCGTCGAGCTTCAGGAAGTCCACGGTCTTCTTTATGGACCCTTATGGAGGATCTGGCTTGGATTTATGGCTGCGGAGGGACAAAATATAACATTCCCAAGCCTCCTTTACATTGTACAAGATTTCTCCTGTACCCTCGGGAGTCGGAAACTTGATCTTCTGATGGTACGTTGAGATTACTGCTTTGAATTCCGCGAGGGCTGGTCGCCCAAAGATGATGTTGTAGGACAAACCCACCTCGACAATTGCATACAAAACACTAAGGGTTTTACGCTGTGGGGCGTGACCAAAAGTGGTGGCCAACCGTATTTGTCCGTGAGGGACAAGCTCGGAACCCCCAAAGCCAATGAGGGTTGTTCTGAGGGGTTCGAGAGGAAGGTTTGCTAAGTTCATCTTTTGAAATGTGGAGTACGGAAAAACGTTAACAAAGCTTTCATTATCCACTAAGACCCTCTTTACAACATGGTTATGCACATCTACACTAACTACCATGGGGCAGTCAGAGGTTTTACCGATCCCTTGGGGTGTTACAATGTGTTCAAGGTCTTTGTCGCTGAAGCCAACGATATCATTCTCGTGCGAGCGCTGACTGGCTTCCACAGAATAGATGGACTGGACCCTTTGGGATTTCTGGTCATAACTGCGCATCATGCGTTGGAGGGAGGTATTGGAATCTCTTTTCGAGGATCCCCCTGCAATCATATTGACGACCGCGTAAGGCTGATTCTCCAATTTACCCACTTTCTATTTCCCTCGATGGGTGGAGGGCGAGGGCTTCTTGAGCGCGAACGGCTCCTTCTTCCTTCCCGAGCGCGTTCATTGCAACGCTCGTCAAACTTCTCCAAGGCCCTCACAAATTCTTTGAGGTGCCCCCGCGATGAGGCGCTGGATCTCCGTCTCGAGCTGATGGCAATCGTTCGTGTCGTGGCCTTTCTGTTTATGAAAGGTGCAGTACTTTCCCTAGCATTTCTGAGCCTCGATTTTCCTTATTTTCGGCGGTCGCTTGAAGAGTTTTTTGTCCGCCAGTGAATAGATCTCGATGATAGGTCTGTTGAGCGGGACACGCTCACGCTCCGACCTTCGTGATGGTGAAGTGTTTCTCTTAGTGTGGGGTGGACTACGGTGACAATCTTTCCTACTAGGTTCACTCCTTTCTAAGGCCCTTACCATTGGAGAGGAGTTCACCAATGCTCGCTCCCAAGCCTGGTACATGTCTTCCAAGGTGAAATGGGAGTCAACAATCTCTCTCAAAGCAAGCATAGTTCGGGATTTTTGCTTTGCTACTTTCTCCGCGAATTGTTTACTGACATAGTTCTTCATATTGATGGACTGGAAGAGCACGTGTCGGACGAAGACCATCGAGGGTTATTCTACAAGTAGAACCTCCTTGTTGAAATGCCCCATAAAGGATCTGAGTGTTTCGTTGGAACCCTGAACTATATGGTAGAGCGTTGTCACATCGGGAGTCGGTGCCTTCAAGGAGTTGAAGTGGCTGGGGAAGGCATCCGTGAGGTCTCCATACCTACGAATCGAACATTGAGGAAGCTTGTTGTACCATTCTTGGGCCATACCCTCGAGTGAGGTGACAAACAACTTGGCCCAGTAATGCAGGAGATGCTCGTAAAGATGCATCAGATGCGTGAAATGATTGAGATGCTCTGCTGGGTCAGTGGTTCCATCATATTTGTTGATGGACGTCGGAATTTTTTCCATTCTCGCTCGGGTCATAAGGACCTCGTCGGCGAGGGGAGAGATTTCCAGGAGTTGGTATTCTCCCCTTTTTCGGTCATAATCCCTACGGTCATTGTGTTGGCTTCTTCGCTCGTGTAGTGGCGGTCTCCGTGGCTCGCGAGCATCTGTGGCCCTGGATCCCTCACCCCCCTGATGGGAGACTTGGGCCCTCGCTCGAGAGAGCTACTACACCATATCTTGAAGGTCGTTGAGTTGGTCTTGAACGTTGCAGAGTTGGAGATTAGCTTCATCCCTCGCTTGAGTCCTCCTTGAGATCCTGGATTGGACCTCTTCATCCTCGTTTTCCCCTTTTACCCTTTGAGGGCGGGCTCCGTTCAGCGGAGGAGGTGGGGAAAGTTGCTAATCCACCCTCGGCGGCACGTTATCCCTTGGGGAGGAGGTAGAGAAGGTTGTTGGAGCTGTTGAACGTTCTGCACGTTTGCTTGGGCGATCTGCGCCGCTGCGTCAAGCGGGGGAGCCCCTGCATTCCTCGCTCCAGCGGGAAAGTATGTTGTAGTGAAATGCTTCCACGCATTCTGCGTGGCTTGAGCCTCACACTGAGCATAGATGGTCAACAATTGCTGCTCAGTCATCTGGGGCACCTCCACTCCATGGATCTCTCGTGGTAACATCATGGGGAGTTGTAGATTCCCGACGTGATAGGGCTGCACTGTCGGGAGCATATTGGGCATCATACCGGTTACCATGCTTGGCATAAGTCCTTGGGGGTACCCCTGCATCATCCCCTGAGGCACGAGTGAGATGCTCTGAGTAGGCACCTTCATAGAGGCGAACGCCCCGGTATTCGCAACTCCCAAGGTCGATTGGTGACGGCGACTACGCTCGTGGAGCCTGGCGGAGGCGGGATGAGTGGAATGTTGCCCTGGTTGGTTATGGCGGTTTGGTTGGCCAAGTCTACCGTCAAATTCACGCCTCCGACGTCGGTGGAAGTTGTAGCGGCGGTGGTTCCACCACCGGGATTTTCCTTATTGAGTGGGGGAAAGTGCCCTGATTGGCAGTAGCCCCTGAGCGTGTTGTGACAGCCATAAAAAAAAATGAAACCAAATATCAATAATAGGGGAAGGATGGTGTATTCTGAACTGGAAAAGCAGATCTGGCAAATTTGGGGTGTTACTATTCGACTAGCTTGTCAGAATTGCAAACCGTGGAGGATGGTTTCCCACAAACGGCGCCAAAAATGATGGTGTCAGATTTGGTAAAAGAAGGAGTTCAACACCAATTCATTCTCTATTTGTGTGTGGAAGGGAAGACCATCACATGCATTAAGCCTCAGGAACTGGGTTCCCAAAGAACATGGATTCTACCAGCTAGGGTAACACCTTAGTGAGGAAGATGAAGCTGTAAGAGGCTTGAATGTGCAGCTATGGAGTTTCTAGTTCAGTGTGTGAGTGACTTGTGCGTGAGGAAAATACATTGTAGCAGATGAAGATTGCTTGAGGAAAGTGTAGTGAAACTTTCCTATTTATAGTTTGAGGGTTGGGGTATTCATGTAAAAGTACCCGTGTGGTCCTGAATCAGTGTTGCCCTAGACACGTGTCAAAACGTGAGGGCCTGAGAATGACTTGATCGCGTCATTATCACCTTTTGGGCGGTTATGCCAGGCTGTAGTGTCAGCGGCGGTTAAGGGAATGTTCTCCCGAGCGATGTGATGCTCGTGGTGCTTTCGAGCGTAGAGACGCTCAAAAAAGGATCCCTTGCAGAAGAGGTGGGACCAAAGAACCGGCGAGTATCTGACCTCGAGGGTTGGGTCAAACGAGGGAACGCTCTCGAGGGAAGAAGTTACTCATGAGGTTCGGGAAGAGCTGAGGCTGGGCCCATGCTGCGAGCCTTAGAATCTTGAGCACGTAATCCGAGCGATGGTTGGGTCAGGAGGAGATCATCCACAATCACACCACGTGGACGATGTAAGTTTGAGCGTATTTTGGGAGTCCATCACATCTTATTGACAGAATCCAAGCTGAAAACATGTATACAATAACTAAAAATATTAATGGTAAGTTAAAAATTACAAAATAAAAGGAAATAATTAAATAATAATTAAAACATATTTAAATAAAACTAAATACTAACTACTAAATGTTAGCACAAATCCATCAAATAATCAAAAGTAAATAATAAATTGCAAACATAAAAATAATAACAAATATTAACTAAAAATAACAATAAAATATTAAGAACAATCGACAATCACCAAAATAATAGTAAATTATAATTAACAAAATAATGGTTCGGTCAAGAAATCAAATTGCATCTTGATATTCTACAAATAATTCATTTAAATATAAGATTAAATTAATATAATTAAATTTTGATTAATTTTACAATAATAAAAATAAATTGTACCTTCAGAGATTGAGCAAAAAGTTAATTCTTTCAAACTTCGTTAGTTTCATCAAGGATTTCAAACTCTCCAGGCACGTCAAGCAATCAAATTCCTAACTGATATTGTTAAAATAATTGATTGAAATATAAGATTAAAATAATTTAGTCAAACTTTGAATTAATTCATGTTTTGCATGCCCATATTTTTAAACCTCAAAATGTGGTAATTTATAATTAAAAACAAAATTACCTTAAGAGATTGAGTCATAAGCCTCTAATATCTTTTGAACATCGTTAGCCTCTTTAAGAATTACAACTTCAACGGCGCATCAATAAATAAAATTACAATTCAATGATATTTATATAGTTTAAAAAAAAAATCACTCATAGAAATCTTACCAAAAAATAATTACTCTTCTTAGTTACTACTATGTGTGAAGGGTTAAATGAGAGACCGGAGTGCTTGAAGGATTTGTTTGATTACGCGGCTGGTTCCAGGGCCGAATATCATAAATATTGCTCCTAGAGTGAAGCTAAGGAGTCATGATCATAGCATTGTGAATGTGGAGAGTTCTGGGAACGAAGTAATTGTAAGCTGTCTAATCCTCAACGGAAGCGAGTTTCTTTGTCGCGAACTTGGGGGGAGGAGGGTGTTAAAAAGCTTGGTTCGATGTCAGATTCAAAGTTACCTAATCGAGTAAAGTGGATTATGGGTGATGTGAGCGTTGCTCCGTGTATTCTCACACAGAGCAAAGCTAAGCGCTTGCATCATTAATCCTTTTTGAGGCAGTTGACATATATGGATTTGTTGAGGTTGTTGCTGATCTACTGCAGGGAGGAAAGCAGCTTGTTAGTGGAGGATGTTTAGCTTTGGGCGAATTTTGTTGGTTTTTTTGGGCGTTCATTGTACAAGGCCTTAGTTTAGCTTAGTTGTGGATTTTTATTTTTTTTTAGACTTGTTTTTTGTTCATGGACTACATTTTTTTTTTTTTGACTTATTTTTTAAGCCGGCCAGATAACGTTTTTCTTCCGAGTTTAGGTTCAGCTAGTTGCTTTTGGGTTTCGATTTAATTGGTCCAACAAGCTTTTTAGTGGGTGTGGTTGTGCTTGTACGCATATGGCCCTTTTGGCCACCTTTGGGATCTCTAGTAAAACTATATCAATCGACTATGTGGCGGAGAAAAATCTGCCTAAAAAGACAATTAACACCGTAAGTTCTTTTCATTGAATTGTAAGTGCAGAGAAAAATCTGCCTAACAAGAAAATTATTTAATAACTCTTATGTTTTTCCAAAAAAGGAACATGAATGACTTATGTTATTCACGAATAGTGTCACAAGCCACTTGAGTGGGGGTGGGGAGATGTTTTCAGGGTTAAGTGCCTCAAATGAGAGGAGATCCAAGAGCACAACCCGATGCTCATTGAATTGACAGTTTGATAAAACAAAACGTGCCGGTTCAATAAAAGTAGTCGCTTTGTTTGTATTCTAACAATTTGGGCCTTCAAAGATTCCAAGAACTCACCGCCACAGAAACCTCTTTTTGTCGGATAATTACAAAATCCCCTAAGGTTGTGCAAAAAATATGGATTTTTTCTTGAAATCTGAAAAATTATATGAACATTATTAAGGAAATTATATATTAGTTATCCTCTGTATATCTTTGACCCAATTAATTAATTGTATAGGCATGTAATTAGGCTTGTAATTAGTTATGTGTTGCAGATTCTACTGCTACTATTTAGGCGGAGATAAGGATAAGTCTTTGTATATATGTATTGCCTCCTTTGTTGTGTAAATCAATCCAATTCCAAATCAATCTCTTTATTCTTGTTAAACATCCTCCTAAAGTTTACATTTTCTTTCATAAATTATTTCAGCCGTTAATAATGATGTTAAATTTTATTGATATCGGCAACATTATTTTTAAAGTTCCAATTATACCATTTAGATATATTGTAATAATATTGAACGTGTAATAGTATACTTGTAATGTTAGTTAAATTTATATTTTGTCAATTTAAAATTTTATAATTTAATTAATATTTATATTTTATCTATAAGTATAAACCAGAATAAATATTTCATGCATTAAAATATTAGAAAAAAATTATAAATTTCACCTTATTTTCATACCGTAGTTTTATGCATATTTTGCATAAGTTTACTTAAAACTTTGTCCGTTTAGAATAATAAAATTTCTCAATGAATTAGAAGATCATAACAAACATACAACATCAATCAATGTACTAGTAATTCACATAAATATCCATCAGCGTTATTTAAACAAATATTTTAGACATAAATGATTTCTAATGTATGCACTCTAATGATGAATAACATTTCAACATATATATGGAACATGCATGCCCAATTTCTTTCTAAAAAAAATTATTTGGCATCCTAAATTTTAGGAATAAAATTAGTTAATTATCAAAACGTCAAAATATCATTAAGTATAGCATTTTTTGATAAATCAAAAAACAAAAAAGATCCTAGGTAGACACAAAACTCGAGTGCTATATCAAAGCCCCCAAGAATTTCAATACTTGCATCAACCTCCTTGGTTTTGAACTCTTTATTACACATACCCCCCCCCCCTTTCAGGATTTGAGGGATAAAATAGTAAAATATATCAGATATTATGTTAAATTTGGCGGAGGACATATATAAGTTAGGGAGAATTCATAATTTCTCAAATTTTAGAAGCTATCCGTAATTTCACCAAATCTCGTGAGGGCGTTCGTCATTACCCGTAAAGTATATTTGTCTGATGTTATAGCTGATATTTAATATGGTGAATTGGATGCATGGTTCACCCGAATGCCTGCAATTGCATCCTGAACTGGAATGTTTACTTCCATTCCAACTTGACGGTTGAAAGCAAGTGTGATTTACAGTTGCATGGGTGGAGTGGTTCACATTGGGTAGGTTGTCCACTTAGGAGCCCATCGTTGATAGAATGGGTGGTTTGTTTTGGGTAATTGATCTCCAATATCATTGAAAACGAAAAAAACAACATGCGATATCTCGTTCTTCAGCCGAGGTGGAATATGGATCTCTAGCATCCACGACATGCATGCTAGTTAAAATGGTTGAAAGAGCTCTTAGCTAGTCTTGAAGTATGTCACGAACAACCAATGCTTCTTAAGTATGATAGTCAAGCAACTTTATATATTTCTCAAAATCCAATATTTCACGAGCGTATCAAACATATAGAAGTCTATTGTTATGTTGTTCGGGATGAGATTACCAATGGAGGAATTTATCCAAGATATATTCCACAATATCATAGTTAGCATATTTTTTGGGAAAATTTCAAAAATGGTATACCAATTAGATCCATTTTGTAATTTTGGTACACAAACTTTTCCGACGACAAGAATACCCCACATCTCCAAAAATCTTGCAAAATCATGCAAATTTTCGCCGGAGTTGGGAAAATCCGACGGAAAGCCTTTCCGGTTTTTGAAAACCACTTATGACAAGGCGTTAAGTCCTGCGTGTCTCCAGAGTTGGCGCCACGTAAGACGAATCTTGCCAAGTAGCCTGTGACTTGGCATCCACCTAATTTTAAACTTAAAAATTTTTTGAACATTTTATTAAATAAGATTATTGTTATAGATTTTGTGATTTAACTTTATTAATATTTAAAATAAATTTTACAAAATAAAAAA
>JBBMKE010433092.1:0-10263 GCA_037834125.1 Lippia alba
GCAAGAAAAATTGTTAATGTAATTAATTATTTATAATAAATTAAAAATAAAAAAGAATACAAATTTATTCAAATTCGGAACAAATAGAAACATGTCGAATACCAATAAAAAAGAAACCTTCAGTTAAAATTTTAATACAACACATGAAAGGTGAATTAATGGTTTTATTTAACAATCCTACATAAATTGAACATTGGAAAGGTGAATCAACCGGTTTGTTCCCATCATACGACTTCTTAAAATAGACAAAACGCAATAACATAAAATAAAAATTGAGAACAATTACCTTGTTAGGATATATATTATTTGGATATGAATTTTAGAATTTTCCCCATTGGTTGAAGCTCTAATACCAAAATCCATTTGTTTCATCTCTTTCTCTTCCACCCTTTTTCGGTTTTCTACAAGTGACAGACTTTGTAAAATAGAAAAAATGAAAAATAAAATAAAATTAAAAACAATTACCATTTCTATTCCATTCTTTTCTGCTGCACATTGTCACAAAATGACTTTTTAAAGTAGAAAAAAGATAAAATAAAAGAAAATTAAAAATAATTATCATTTCTCTTTCACCCTTTTTCTGGTTTTCTGTACAGTGTCACAACAAATTACAACTTTCTAAAGTAGAAAAAAATGCAAAACAAAATCTCAAATTAAAAACAATTACCTCACACCTGTGTTAGAATATATATTATTTGAATTTGAATTTAGAACAAAAGAAATTGTTGCAATAATAAGTTGAGAGCAATGTTTTAAAAACCGGACCGTTCATCGAACCAGAAAAATGACTGGGTTAAGGGTTACCGGTTCGACCGTGGTCTAACCGGTGATGTCATAATTATATAAAAGGTAATATTAAAATATCAAAATAATTATCAAAATCATAAATAATGAATATGTATATAAAACTGGACTTTTATCTCTCTCTATATATTTTGAATAACAATAAAAATAAAATTACAAATCTATTATCAACCATATTTTTTCAAAAAAAAAAAAAAAAAAGGAAGAAGATAAAGGTGAAGATAAAGAACACGGCGCTACAAATTAGGATTTCAGTTGCAAGTTGCTCATTGGCAAGACTCCTCTCAAATCTCAAACTCGGAAGTCACAAGCAGTAAGAATGGAAGAAAAAATAATCACAAATCCACCAAATACAATAAATTGAAATAAAATGCCATAATAAAAGGTGAAAATACAAGTTTCTTCCCTTGAAAATTTAGGAAAATTAAAGAAAAAAGTATTGTGAGAGGCAACGATGTGCAGAAAGAACGGGCAAGAAGAGAAGAGGCATGCAGAAGACGAAGCAAGGAGAAAAAGAGACATGGAGAAGACGAACAGCCCGGTAAAAAGTAAAGAATTAGGGTGATTGTCTTCAATTTATCCAAGAGACGTGGCCCGTCCGGTTACCATAGCCCGCCAGCGGTTCTTCCGATTTAGTGGTTAAACCGCGGGTTTTAGCGGTTTTCACAAAATAAGGCGGTTTTGAGATACATCCGGGTTTGAGATCTGAAACGGTTCGTTTTGGGAACCGGTTGACGGTCCGGGCGGTCGAACCGTCCGGTCCGATCCGGTTCTTAAAACACTGGTTGAGAGAGAAAGTTGATGCCGAATAAAAATTGTTGAGATGGTGATCAGTTGATGGAAGAAGTTGAGACTGATAAAAAATTAAGAGCCGAGTGAGGAAGTTTTTTTTAGTTGAGGGAGGAAGTTGAGATTTATAAATTAAGGGAAGAAGTTAAGGGTTGGAGTTTTCATAGTGCAAAACTTTTCAAAAGGAAATTCCAAAAGAAATCCTTACAATGTGTATTTTCCTTAATAGTAGTAAGGGTATAATAGGTAATAAAAAAAATTGGTGTTTTGGTGTCACAAACGTTTGTGAGATAAAACAATGCTTCCTTTCTTATATAGTATAGATAAAAAGAAGGTGAATTATTTTAATTTTTAAATAAATAATTGGTTTTATTCCAAGTTGGGCCAGTTATTTCCAGCTTGTTTTGATTGGTTTTGGGCCTTGAGAGGACAATACTGACTATTGAATAGACCATGGTAGCCAACTATTTTTCTCTCCTTTTCTAGTTTTATCGTTTCTCTCCGCTTGAAGACTTGTCATAAATTATTTACAGAGTTTTGCAATGCTGTCTTTATAAGTTCGAGTAAGTTAGAACCATCAACCTATAAAACGATTTCTATAATGGTAGATGTGATATGTTGTAAGTCAGCATAAAGTGGGAAAAAAAATGGATTTTATCCAGCGTAGACATATTGCTAATGAATTTAAAGTCCGTCCTCATAAGACTCTCGGGCATCGACCCAGGAAGAATCCATTTTAGGCTTACTGATAATCCATAATCGACTTCCTTTTGTAGTACCCTATCCCAAGAGAATTCGGATCCTCATTGCCTCCTTGAAAGAGATATGCCGTAGACAATGGGGACCCACTTACCCAGCTAATATCTGTCCTCATACTCTAATCATAGTATGATCCATTTTTTAAAATTCTCAATATAGAATGATATAATTTGGTTCGAGAGGACTTTCTGTTTTTTCAGCAAGAGTATACATTTGGAGTATTTATAGTAGTACTAAAAAGACATCACTATAACCAACAAAAGTATTTCGGGTATCACTAAAATTGACAGCAGATTATACCGCTAATTATTGCTCACTAGTAAACATGCACATTCGATGCGTGTGCACGAAATAAGTATTGCGATTAAAATATATAAAAATTAAACCTTTTATATTAATAATAATTAAATAATTATTAAAAAGTCTGATGTTTAACATAATAATATAGATAAAAGTAAATTAAAAATATGAAGAGAAAAGATAAAAGAATATGAAAAAGATTAACACGATAAAATTGGAGTTGAGAGATTAAAAAAAAGAAAGAAAGAAAAATATTGAAGTTAAAAGATAATATGTAAATAAATTAAAAGAAAAAAAATATCTTAAAAGTAGGGAAAGAAAACTAAAAAGTCCAAGAGAAAAAATATTTTAAATGTTAGGGATAAAAAGAAAATAATCCAAGAGTCAAAGACACAAAACGGTTTATAATTATCCCTAACCTTAATATAATAGTATAGATAATGACATATTAATTAGACACACTACTTCAAAATTTTGGAAATTGCTATTGTGAGGAATGAAATTGATATACCCACAGTCGCAACTTCTTTTTTTTTTAAAAGAGAACCGGCAGCATGTCGTGGAGTTTTTATCTAGGCCTCCACCTCATATATAAACAACCAAAACAACAAAGGTACAATGTTGCATGATCCAACCATCAGCTAAACAACACGGTCACATCAACTTTGATACTAACTTAATCTGTCTCGACTGATAAGCAGTGCTCATTTTGAAACAATTTTTTTCTTTTTCAAATGAGAATCTCTCATAATATTAATTAGTTTGATTGATCTTTATTCCAATTGAGTTACTGAAACGGTGAAACCTAATAGTGCATTAGTATTTCTCGATTTATGCATATCAATATCGGGCATGCTACCCAATAGTGCATCACCAAATATATAGTAACAAGCATAGTATCAATTATCACGGGGTAATATTTTATTGATTCTAATTTGGTCAAATCAGTATAAGAAGAGACAGTATTTTTATATACTTATAGTATAATTTGTGAAAATAATTTTAGAAAAAATAATTAATTAAATAATAAGTATAATAAATTTGTCATTTGATTGATTAGATCTAAATCGAGCACTAAACTAGTATTTTTCATTATTAGCATCTTACTGCTTAGTTGCATAGATTGGTTTAATAACTATGGCTACTTCACAATTCCGGTCCTCACCTATATATCTAAATTTCTCAATTAAGTCTTGTAACTAACCAATTTTCGCGATTTCAGATCTAATCTCGTTGGAAAAGCTGTTTTTTGAATGAGAAATTGAGATAAGTTGGGTGGAAGGGAAGACCATCACAGGCTTTGAGCCTCAGGAACTGGGTTCCCGTTCAGCATGAATTCTACCTGCTAGGGCAACACCTTAGTGAAGAAGATGAAGCTGTATGAAGCTTGAATATGCGGCAATGGAGTTTCCAGTTCAGAGTATGTGTGACTTGTGCGTGAAGAAAGGCTATATGGCAGGTGAAGATTACTTGGGGAAGTGTAGTGTTCTTCCCCTATTTATAGTTTAAGGGCGAGGGTGATTAAGTAATAATACTCATGTGGTCCTAGAATAGTGTTGCCCTAGACACGTGTCGAAACGTGGGGCCTGATAGTGACATGCATGCATCGCTATCGTCTTTTAGGCGGTTATGCCAGGCTGTTGTGTCAGCGGCAGTTAGGGAATGGTTCTCTCGAGCGTAGAATGGCTCGTAGAGCTGGCGAGCGTGTGAACGCTCGAAGGTTGGTCCCTTGTGAAAGGGGTTGAAGCGGTGATAGAACGAGCGTATTTTGGGTCCGTCATTTGCCCCCCAAATTCTGCAGTGTGACTTCGAGCGTACTGTAGAATTTCAAGAGTCTCCGAGCGATTTTTCGAAGGCGAAGAGTCCAAGTTTTGATAGTTGTGAGTCAGGGCAAGCGTCTTCATAGAGGACATTCTCTGCAGGGCATTAAATGTCGTCTTGTCCGAGGTTACTTTAACACAGGTGCATTTAATGTAAAGCAGGAACGTGGGCGCGTGGATCTCGGCCTTCGTGGGGCGGTTACCTAAAGTGGAGCGGTTACCAACGCGGGAATGATTGCATTTTGAATCTTCTGAGGTCTCCATACCGTATAAATAGGATTTTCCAAATCCTTTGCCACTTTTCACGCCTGCAAACACTCTCAGAACATAAGAACTTCCTTGCGACTCTTTTGCATATTTTCTGCAATTTCCAACAGTCCTCTCAAGTTTCCAAGTTCAAGTAATTATTTCTTGAGAGATATTTACTACTAACAGTAGACTCTAGGCTGTAAAAATAGTGGTTTGAGCTTTGAAGCCCTAGGTTCAGGTCCTTTTCTGATCCTTGAACCCTTGAAGGTTTTGAACCTACCTTCATAGCCAGTGAAAATTCTCCAAACACCTCCGCCGTGAGCGACTTAGCCTAGGAAATTGAGGAAATGTCTCCACAAACCTCTCCTCTTCAGAGAAATAGGAGGATTCCAATGGCAGCTCCGGCGAGAAGGGTGGAACATGACGATGAGGGTATTCCGGTGGCGCTGCCGGTGGCTAGCACCGGTGGTGCCGGTGGGGATGAAGAGTTGGATATCGCGGTTCGGGGATAAGTGAGGAGCAACCGGATAATGTGAATGAGTTATTCCAGCAGTTGGATAATTCTTTGTTGATGATGAAGCAAGGGGAGAGGGTTCTCCTGGTGATGAATTCAGCGGTCCAGCCCCAAGATCACAGGGTGACCGTCGCCTTGAACCTTGAGGAAGTAGGGACATCCGGTCGTACAGAGGAAGAAGAACCCTCGAGGAAGAAACGGAAGGGAAAAGAGCCTTTGAAGTATAAGACTGAGAAACCTCCGAGTGAAATCAAGTCCACGATGACTCAGAAGGAGGTGGACAAGTTGATGGACGACACTTACTGGGCCCGGGCCTATGGGTTCGTACTGCGGGCGAGGGTGACCGAGCCAATGACCCACCCCGAGGGGTTCATGACAGTTTACAAGGAGGCTATGGTTCTGGGAGGGTTAAGGTTTCCAATCCCTCGAGAGATGAGGGAGATACTTAACTTTCTAGGCTTGTGCCCCTCGCAGGTTTTACCTAACGGGCGAGCTCTCATTAACTCATTCATTACTCTTATGAAGGTGACCGAGCAGGGACCCTCGGCGACCAATTTCACTAAGCTCTTCCAGGTGGCCAAATCTTCACGTTCGTCGCCAGAGGTGGGATTCTACTATATCTCATCCAAGAGGTTTATGAAGATCATCCACTCCTCGAAGGATTCTCTGGGCGAAACTTAGAAGAACAAGTTCTTTTTTGTCAATGGTCCTGACGAGATGCTTGGGGTATACAAAAGATGGGTGGCTCATGGCGACGGTCCTCTGGTGAAAGATAGGTCTCCTGCACGGTCCTCGAGAGTTGGACCAAGAGTCTAGCTTTCGCGATGAAAACCCTAAATACCTTCGTGGAGACAGAGAAGTTACTGCAAAATGAGGAATCTCTATTTCGCTTTAGACTCTCGGCTCACCCGAGACTGGTTGAGAATCCACCCGCGGCAGCCATGGAGAGAGATGGTTAGACTTCTAGGAGCTAACTTTTACTAACTTGCTAACTTTGTGTACCATATCGTTGTGATGCCCGCTTATTTTCAATATTTCACTTGTTTGTGCTATTGTCTCTTCTGCTTTGAGCGTTATTCTAACGCCCGTTTTCTGGAATTTGATGCAGTTACCGAAGTTTTGATGGCAGGCAAGGCCGCTGCGAGCATTGTTGCCCTCTTAAAGGCAAAGACTTCAAGTGTCTCCCCCGCAGGGAATATTCAGACTCCCCTGCCCCAGACGGTCGCACAGACAGGCGACATTCAGGAGACGCACGAGGTCCCGCCGGTTACAGAGAACACCGGGGGACAAAACGATGCTACAGATCCCTCAAAAAGGAAGAGGAAGCTGGTTAAGACGAGAAGAAATCTCGGGGCTTCGCTCAAGGAGTAATTATCAGAGAAGTGATGGAGGGATGTTAAGATCCTTCGAGGAAGAACGGAGGATGCCTGACCCGAGGCATGTGTTAGGTAAGGGTAAAAGAGTAGTTGTGGGCATCATAGAGAACGATGATGGATACACTTCGTCATCGGAAGAGGAGCAATTCTAGAGGTTCGAGCGTCAGGGGGATGCTCGGTATGAGAGGTCCGTGAAGGATGGACCTGTTATGTTGAAGAAGTCTGCGATCTCCCAGATAATCAGCGCTGGTGGTTTTGGATCAGGTCCAGTTCACCGGAGACCACTTGGCTCTAAACGAGCAACCGATAGAGGGAGTTATGACTGACGTAACCCATGCGATGATCGCGGTAAGAAGGTTATCCTTCGTGTCTTCTTTCCTTTTGTCATTGAACCCTCTTGCATTTTAGGTTAAGTGTTGATATTTGCGCAGGAGGTGCTCTCAAGGCTAAAGAATATGGAGCAGAGGGTGAAGGCGTATGCTGCGAACAAAACAAAGTATAAGAAGATCACGAGGGTCAATGACCCTGAAACCCTCAAGCAGCAAATTACCAGCCTAAAGACAGAATGTGGAGGCCTGCAAGCCTCGCTGGCGGATAGGAACACGCGTTTGGCCACCCTCGAAGAGAAAATGCAGACTCTGGGCCACAAAGTGAAAAAAGACAAAGAGGAGTGGACCAAGAATGAGGACGGATACAAACGAACCATCCATGAGCAGGAAAAGAAACTCCAAGAAGCCAACAAGTCCTTGAAGGATATACAACTGCACTACTCTATCATCGAGGCAAGGACTGCTAGAGAAGCGGTCGCGAAGTTCCTAAAAATGAAGGCTTTTGACTTTCTGGCGAACCTGCACTACTTTTCCACGACCCAGGTCTTTTTCTGAAAGGGCATTGGACAGTTGATAAAATTAGGTTTGGCTCCGCCCCATGCTCGCAATCATCCAGACCTGGACATGGAATGCGATGAGAATCTAGAGGTGATTGCTGGTGTTGGTGGCGATGAGGACTTGATTGAGCCTCTTTATCGAGAGTTAGTTCACACTACCCAGACAAAATTCCTCATAGCAAACATGCCACCCGGAGGGCGTGTAACGCTCGATGATAGAGAGACTTTGAACCCCACTCCTTTGGCCATTGCTCCCTCGGAGCCTGAAGGTCCTGCTCCTAACGCTTAAGCTAACCTCACTGATGCTCCAGACGTGAACGCATCCAATCCTCCTGCTTCCTAGGCTTTTCATACTTGAATGACCTTATCATTCTGGAAACTCTTCCCTCGCAACTTTTGACATACTTTGATAATCACTCTCTGCAACTTCTGTCATAGTTTAATTGTACTACTTAATTTGATGAATGCAATCTTCCTTCTTGTTTCTATTACTGTCGTGTTTTGATGATTGTTGGTTCAACTGTTTGAATGTTTAAATATTTGAATCTTCGCTGAGCGACAACGTAATAAGGCTTCGCTTCATGGGCTCGAGGGTGTGTCTGCACAGAGATCACCCCGGCCAGTCTTGGGTGAAACAAGAAATCCAAAGGTACTCAGAAAAACCAAGTATAGAAAACCTTATAGAAAAGATGTTTAACTGCAAACAACTTTGAACTTAGGAAATATTAGGAATTTTGCTAGGTGTTGTTAGGTAGAGTGGTCCGTCAAAGGATTTCATGGTTGTTATCCGTCGAAGGATCACGAACGTACGCTAGGATCGAGTCCCTAGGCTTATGCCGCTTACATACTTTGCCTTATGAGCCTGCTCGCCTTCGAGGGACTAGAGTAGAACATAGTTGTTTCGATGTGGAGTTAGCTCAACATAGAGTTTAGCGTGATTAACCCTCAGAAGGGTATTACTCAAGATAACGGTAAGAGATAACCGCGATTAAGGACACATTAAGTAATTATATTCCATGATTTTCATTTTACAAAGGGAGAATACAATGAATCCCAAGGGGAATAATACAAGTCTCACACGTAGAACCTTCTGAGGTTGCAAGCATTCTACGGTCGGGGTAGATGCTCGCCTTGCAGAGTCTCTAGCAGGTAGGTGTTGTTTGTTTGTACTTGAACGAGTTTGAAGGGGTCTTCCCAATTGGGATCCAACACTCACGTGTTTAGAGACCTCAACCTTTTTTAAAACTAAGTCTCCTAGTTGTAAGGTTCTCTCTTTCACACGTTTGTTGCACTGTGAGGCGACCGTTGCCTTATACTTGTGGATGCGAGCCTAAACAATGTCACGCTTCTCGTCGAGCAAGTCCAACTCCAGCTCTCGGTTGTTGTTGTTAGCAACGGGCTCGAAATAGGCTATGTGCGCAGACTCTTGAGCGAGTTCTACAGGTATCATTACCTCGGATCCGTACGTTAGGGCATAGAGAGTCTCACCAGTCGCCGCTTGCGGGGTTGTCCGATACGCCCAAAGGGCTCCTTGGAGCTCCTCGGCCGATTCATCTTTCTTACTCTTGAGCATGGTTTTCAGATGCTTGAGTATAGTCCTATTTGTTACCTCAGCTTGACCGTTAGCCTGTAGGTGGCCTACGAAAGTGAAGCGTTGCTCGATTCCAAGTTCTGAGCACCACTCTCGAGTATCTGCAGCAATGAACTCTTGGGATGCCATGATGGCAGATGATGTTTTTCTAGATAAAGTCCCTCACTGTCCTAAAGGTGATCTTGGCAACCGTTTCTCCTTCGGCCCATTTGGTGAAGTAATCCACAGCTATGATGGCAAACTTCCACTGTCTGACCGCCATTGGGAGTGGTCCCATAATATTAATGCCCCATTGATCGAAGGGCCATGCTACGTCGACAGGAATCATTTGGGCCGCTGGGAGTTGAGAGACGCTCGCATGAAATTGGCACTTGGGGCATTTCTTGGAGTGATTGAAGGCATCCTGTAAGACCGAGGGCCAATAGAATCCATATCTCAATACCTTTTTGGCTAAAATTCGACCGCCAGAGTGATTGCCACAGCTGCCACTGTGTATATGCTCTAACATCTCCTTAGCTTGCGAGGGTCTCAGACACCGCATGGGTGGTCCCTGAAATGATCGTTTGAATAGGCGTCCCTCGTCGTCTAGGGAGTATCTGGGAACTTTATTTCTTATCTTCCTTGCTTCGACTTTGTCACTCGGGAGAATTCCATCACGGAGGAACAGTATGACAGCATCAAGCCAGCATGGCTCGAAGGGGTCAATCATGTTAACTTGGCTGGGAAGCTTGCCCTCTTCTATCAGCGGCCCCTCGGTTCTGAGGAAGGTGACGACACGCTCGCAAGTTCCATCAATGGATGATGCAAATTTTGAGAGGCGTTCGCGCGCTCGTTCTTCGTTTGTGGGACTTGCAACAGGTAGAATTCCTTGAATTCCGCGATGACCTCCTTTGCTTTCGCCAGGTAACGCACCATAGTGGTTTTTCGAGCTTCATAAATCCCGTCGATTTGACTTGCAATCAACCGGGAGTCAACATAGGCTGTTATCCTGTTGGCACCACTCTTTTGAGCGATTCTAAGCCCTTGGATGAGCGCTTCATACTCTGCTTCATTGTTGGTGGCTTGGAAGTCAAGCTTAATTGCAAAGCCTATTTCCATTCCATGTGGATCCCTGAGGGTTACCCCGACTCTCCCCCTCCCTTACGAGGTCGAAGAACCATCAGTGTGTAGTAACC